>SEYY01018359.1:0-2500 GCA_009176605.1 Armadillidium nasatum
TATATATATATATACTGAAAAAACTGTTTGGTTGCAGAGACCAAAAATTGGTTGTTGTAACCAAACTTTTTTGTCGATATAGAGCACTATAAATTTCGGTTACCATAACAAAGGTACTTTTGTTACCAAAACGAAAAAAATTTGTTATCCACGACTAAAAATATTGTACCAGTAACCAAATTTTAGTAAACGTTACAAAAATTTAGTCAAAAGAATTGGTTGTGATTACCAAAACTTTCATAACTAAATTGATTTTAGTTACTGTAACCAAAATCTCTAACCAAATTGTCGTTATAATAACAAAATATTTGTTTATCATTACCAAAAATTTGTTCCAATAACCAAAAAATTTATTTGAAATTTATTAGGAATCTAAATGGGAATCTGGGAATTTAGTAATCTCAACCAAAAATTTAGTTATCTCAACAAATTAGTATGTTACATTGACCAAAATATAGTTTCATTGTTTGGTTGAAGTAACTAAGATTTGGTGGGGTCTACTAAATTTTTTGTCGAATTGTTGGTTAAAGTAACTAAACCTTCGTTGAAACTAATAAATTGTTTGTCTAATGTTTGGTTAAAGCAACTACACTTTTGTTGGATCCACTTATTTTTTTTTTCGTTCTAATAAAAATTTTGTTCCTGGAACCAAATTATAGTTTCTACAGCACCCGCCGTTCGTTCTCATAACAATACTTTTGTACTTCAATTTAGTTATGATAATCATATATTGTTAATGTGAACAAAAAAATTAGCAGTTGCGGTAACTAAAATTTGTTAATTACAACATATTGGCGATTGAAAATTTCTTAAATCTAAAAAGTTAAATGTACAAATAACTTATATTTCCTTTACGGAATAATTAACTTTGCAATAATTTCTAGATTATTTTAAATTTTGTACTCATAAACCGATTGAATATTTAAAAACTTAAGTCTATTAGGATTATTTTTACAAAGGGAAATATTTTTAAATGAATTCAGTGCTTGAGACGTCAAAGTTTCCCTTTGTAAAAATAATCCTAATTAAACTATGTTGTCGTTTAAATATTAGTCAATTTTATGAGTGCGATGTTAAATCTATAAACTATTGCAAAGTAATTTATACCGTAAAGAAGATTTAATATATTTGTACATTTAACTTTTCAGATTTAATAAAATATTAATCGAAAACATGTTGTTACTAACATATTTTTGCAACTGCTTGGAAACAAAGAAATTTTTTTTACACTGTTAACACACTATAAATTTGTTATATAAACTTTATAATTGGTTAAAAAAAAAAAAAAAAAGATAAACATGATAGTTGCAAAATTATTTATTTGAAATAATGAAAACGAAAAAATTTTATATACAAAATTTTTTTTAAAATGAATGAAAATAATAAAAAATTTCATTAAAGACATGTTTACCAAGCATAACATTCATCTTGTAAGAATTAAAATCAGCACAGTTAGATAAGACATAATAGGCATAAATTTGTGTTTTGAGATATTTCAAATTCATGAACATGATAATGAGAATTAAATTCAAAAGTGTTCTACATTCTTTAACACAAAACATTAAATTTGAAAGATCATAAAATAAAATGTAAATAATTGGACAAAATATCGGCATATCTTTAAAAGTAGAAAGTAAAAAGTAATTTGATTTATACGTAATATCATTAAAAACAACACAATATGGGTTAAACCTTTGCCCATAACTTATATTTTCATATAGGTGATATGCCAGTAATATTTTTTAAATCTATTTTTTTTCCGCATACAATGTTATCATCGAAATCTCTTTTTGAGATTAAACGGTAAGAAAATTTTAACTGATATTTAGTAGCAATTGTTTTTAGTATATTTCGTCTGCAATTGCTACTATTACTGATTAATTTTAACTACGTTTAGATTCAAATTTCATTCACCACAAATGAATAATTGGACCACATGCACAAACCTTCCTATGATAATGTATCATAAAATGTTTTGATTTTAAATTAGAATCAGTAAATAACTAAGTACAATTCATGATGTTCTGAAATAATAGTTGACAATAAAATATGTATTCCTTTTTGGAGAGAGTTTGAAAATAAAATATCTAAAATTTGTCTCAATATTAAATAGAATTATTATGTTTATTGAAAGTCTAATCGGATATTTCATCAATATTGTATGAAATAATATCTGAAATTAGTTCACAAACACCTAAAACCGTTTTATCCCACTCAGTTTCAATTTCAAAAATATTTTTGAATGAAATCCACATTTTCACTCAAATGGATATCTTGCATGAGCAACGCGAAAAACTTTAAAGCAATTTTCAACTGCCTTTAATGGTGAGTCAAATCCGTATAAAATGTCGTTCAATACTACGTAAGAATCTGAGCTATATTCAAAGGTCTTTCCTCTGCAAAATTACAAATGGTTGCATGCTCAAAGAAATTTGGGAAAGTTTCTCTGGTTTTCTGGATATAGTGACAGACATCCTCGGGATTCTGAAAAAAAAGTTTA
>SEYY01018359.1:7500-35000 GCA_009176605.1 Armadillidium nasatum
AATTTGTATCATTTGGCTACATTATTTCAAAATCATTTTGTTTATACTTTCAGTCACTATAGCTAAAAGATCAGCTTCAGCAGTATGGGAGAACTGTACTTTATACAATGTTTCAGGATAGGCTCAAAATAGCTAAATGCAACATCTGCAGCCAGAAAATTAGAAGAGGACCTATTGGTGCCCCAAGTAAAAAATTTTCAACCAAATCTTTATGGGGGAATCTAAAATCAAAACACAAAGATGAACATCCAATAGCAGAAGAGGAGCGGTCAAAAGAAACAGAAAATATTGAAAAAGCAAGAAGAAAAATTTTGATTTTCTTATATTGTTTCATTTAATCCACCATTAAGTAGACAAAATATTGCCCTTCAGATCATCACCAGTTTAGAATGAACCACATCCACATGCAATGAGAACTCAAGATGCTCTCCAGGAGAGATATGATTAATGTATTTTCAATTTTCTCATCAATTGATAAAATAAATGTAAACAAATTATTTCCTTTACATCATAATAGGCTGACCAGAGCTCATACTAAGCTCAAACGCCAGGAGGTAAACCCTGGTTTTCTCTGATTTTTAGCTGGGGCCAGTAAAAATCACTGGGGTTGGCTGAGGCCCTGGTCAGTCCATATATATATATATATATATATATATATATATATATATATATATATATATATATATATATATATATATATATATATATATATATATATATATATGTAGAGTAGAGATGTACCGATAGTATCGGCAGTATCGGTCATTTTTTTGGGTATCGGTATTGGTTAATATGGCTGAACTTGGCCGATACTCCGATACTTTGAATTCGACTACTAAGTGATGTCTTTACCTTAAAGGAGTATATTATGTCATGTTTGAATAATAGCGTTTTTTTATATTTTGTCTTTTCTGCTGATTATTTGAGGTCTCTTCTTTCATTACTTTTATTCTTTATACTGTAGCTAGTTAAAGAATCTTCTTGTAAATTGTAATCATGTTAAAACAAAAACGAGTTGCTAAACTTTGTTAATACTTACTGGAAAATGGAAATGGAATATTTTTTGAATAAACACAAACATAAAAAAGTTTTAGTATTATATTATATTTCCATTTATTATCCCTAAAAGATAATATTTAATTTATAAAATATACTTGGGCACAACCAAATATGAAATACATGACTAAGTATTGGTTGTACATAGAATGCAATCCTCAGTTGCCTAGCAGTACACAAATTTTCTATCTTATTACTGTGTATTTCTTATAATAATAAAGTATCGGTATCGGTATGCACCTAAAAAAATAGAGTATCGGTATCGGCCTCTTTACTGGTATCGGTACATCTCTATAGTAAAGGTTTTCATCTGATATTCCATTCCTCCCAAGCATGTAGCGAGAACTATATATCTATATATTTCATGATTAAGGAGTTAGGAGCATCCACGATCCTTGAAAAACTTTCCATTTGTAAATATTATTTTTTCATATGAAAAACTTATGAATAAAACAGAATGTCATAGACAATATGTAATACTTTAGAATATAAATAATTACATATGGCGATGTAATTAGTATAATTATATGGTAAAGTTGTATAAAGGTATTTAAAAAGAAAAAAAAAACTATTGTCAATGTCCCTATCTATAGGGGAGATGAAAGGATATGCCGTTCTTCCATGCAGACAAAATACTGCCCTTCAAGCCATCACGAGTTCAGAGTGAGTGAACCATGTCCATATGCAATGAGAACTCATGATGCTTTCCAGAGGAGATATAATTCAATTACTTAAAATTTTCTCATCAATTGACATTAAATGTAAACAAATTTTTCCCTTTACATCATAATAGGATGACCAAAGCTCATACTAAGAAGTTAAAAAAAAGACTCGTCACCTAGAGACTAGACATGAGAAAATTTCAGCAGCTGGGTGGTCAATTACTGGAATGCTTAACCACATGATGTAATTGATAGAAAGTATCTCCCTTTTGATATTTAATTTAAAGTTACATCAACATATGGATAAGCAAGGGGTAAGGTAATAATTCAATCTGACACGATGCCTCTCTATTTTTCACTATATTGAAAATATGAAGTTAAAATATATTGAAATGCATTCTACACATACTTTTCTTTCATGAAAGTAGTATAAATATATATTAAAAATAAAAACTTCCAAAAAATTAATAAAAAAAAAAATTTATGCTACTAAAATGAAATTGACTGTCTTTTAAACTGTCCAATTCTTTCTTTTCAAGTATAAATTGAACAACATTCAGACGGATATTTCTGTTTTCTTTATTTAAAAGAAATTGGAATTAAATGGGGAACTAAAGTAAAATTGTGTGCGCTAAATTTTTTTAAATGACTTTAACCACAAATATATGTATACATTACACTTGTGAATTTTGGTAAAAAATAGTTTATTAGATTTTCTCAGAAATGTTTAAATGACTCCTAATTTATATTATATATATATATATATATATATATATATATATATATATATATATATATATATATATATATATATATATATATATATATATATATATATATATATATATATATATATATATATAACTGATTTAAGGACAAATATAGCAAACTAGTATTAAATTATTATTGTACAAACAAAGAATATAGCAATTAAATTATTTTCCTTATTTTTGTACAAACGAAGGACAATCAAAGAACAGTATTACAATTTGGAGTAAAAATGTATTTTATTTTTTTTAATAGTTTTTCTTTTTTTTTTTATATGTTTATATTACTGTACTGTAAATTAATAGTATGTGTAGAATGCATTTAAACATATTTTGACTTCATATTTCAATATAGTGAAAAATAAAGGAATCGTACCAGATCGAATTATTACCAGGGGTACTATAAGCTTCTAGATTCAGCCTTAGGTCTACATATATTATCATGCAATCACTTTCTTTTACTTTTAACATTAACTGAAAAAATCGTTAAGTAGTAATTCTCAACAATTACACAACTTAATTAAAATATCCTTATTTTTTACTTTAGCATAAGTAGGCCTACTCTTTGATATTGGCATTACTTATTGATCATCAGTAAATCAACAGGCCAGGCATTGCTATAAAATTTTAATTATACATTTTACTATAATGCAATATTGTGACAGACCATGTAAATCTAACATAGGCTATAGGCTATATGGTCCTTCTAGGTAATATGTTAAGTATTGGGCGAAGTTTTCGCAATGTAATATAAAATATGCAAAAGTATGTACAAACAGAATAAGAACTATTATTTACCTTCCAATAATGGTATTCTAAAATTCCACTGTTTTAGAAATTCATTCATGATCATAGATAATTCTAATTAATAAAGAATGTAGATGAGTCTAGACCTAAACACCAATTTATAAAGAAAACACAAACAAAAAACAAATTCTATTACAAATTTCAGACTATAAACTACACATTGTACACAATTCCAACACTCCAAGCAGAGAGAAATCCCACCGCGCGAACTAGCGTTGCAGAGTTGACAAATCTCGAGTTTGTGACGTAATGCATTGTGCCAAGTTTAATGAAATTATCAGTATATAACCAAAATTTGCGGTATAAACACAGTCTAATATAATTATATGGTATAATATACAATAAATAACATATGAAACATAAAGACAGTTTAGAAAACATCATGAAGTTATTAATATATATATATATATATATATATATATATATATATATATATATATATATATATATATATATATATATATATATATATATATATATATATATATATATATATATATATATATATATATATATATATATATATATATATATATATATATATATATATATATAATAAGTTCACATCTCACGGGCATTGCCCTATTCTAGGAGAGGAACTTTTCTAGGTAGTATATGCCTAGGATCCCCAAGTGGGATCGAACCGGTGCCCTCAAGCACGTGAGTCAATCACTCTACCATTTGAGCCACGGTATATATATATATATATATATATATATATATATATATATATATATATATATATATATATATATATATATATATATATATATATATATATATATATATATATATATATATATATATATATATATATATATATATATATATATATATATATATATATATATATATATATATATATATATATATATATATGTGTGTGTGTGTGTGTGTTTATGCGTGTTTGCGTGGCACATTTGTGTGTGAGTGTGTGTATGTGTGTGTGTAAATTTTAATAGTTATAACCAATTTTTGAAGCATCAGCAACAAAATCTTTTGTTGCTAAACAAGTGTTCAATTTAGTTGAAAATAATAAGTAAATTTAGTTACGGCCACATACCTTATTTATTTATCCTTACTAAGTTTTCCAACCAAAATCCTTTTGTTATGACAACTAAGGAAATTTGGTTAATTTTTTTCATTTATTTACAGTAACGAAAATTTTCGCTCCACTAACAAAAATTTAGTTAAAAAAATTTTAACCAAAAAAATTTGGTTACAATAACCAAACAGTTTTTTCAGTGTATATATATATATATATATATATATATATATATATATATATATATATATATATATATATATATATATATATATATATATATATATATATATATATATATATATATATATATATATATATATATATATATATATATATATATATATATATATATATATATATATATATATATATATATATATATATATATATATATATATATATATATATATATATATATATATATATATATATATATATATATATATATATATATATATATATATATATATATATATATATATATATATATATATATATATATATATATATATATATATATATATATATATATATATATATATATATATATACTATTTAAAAGAACCAAAAAAAAATTTGTTTTTTACGCTTCAATAATATTGGACATTAATACGTTTTCCCCAATATGATTTTCATTTTCCCCTTTCTCCCAAAAAATGCGCCACACGATATATATATATATATATATATATATATATATATATATATATATATATATATATATATATATATATATATATATATATATATATATATATATATATATATATATATATATATATATATATATATATATATATATATATATATATATATATATATATTCGCTATCACCTTTCTCACTTTCGTGGGGGGATGCCCCCAAAATTCCCTTACAAACATACCCATTCTTATCTTTCAACCCCTTTCACCACCGCCCTCCATCTCGCTCTGTCCTCCGCAAGTTTTCTACCCTCTTCTAAATCCTAATTCCTTCTACCCAAAATCTCTCTCACTCCATCCATCCATCTCCACTTTGACATTCCCCTCCCCTACCACCATCCACCTCGGATCTAAGTACCTTACCCACCATTCTGTCCTCATTCATTCTACACATATGTCGAAACCATTTTAGCAAACCCTCCTCCGCTCTAACAACTAAACCCCTCTTCCATTTACCCATCTCTATTATTCTGTCATTTCTAATCCTATCAATCCTTCTCAATTTACATATGGCTCTCAAACCTTTCATCTCAAAGACATTCAAACTTTTTAGCACTTAACATCCATGTTTCACACCCATACATTACAGAAGGTAAAGACATTCATTCAAACATTCTTATCTTTATTTCTTTTGAAATTTTTCCTTTCTTCTATGCTTCTTTTAGACCCCCCAACACTTTTATTCCCTCTACCACTCTATTCTTTATTTCTTTTTCCGTCCCACCCTTACCTTCCACCAACATTCACAGATATTTGAATTCATTCACCTCCTCAAGTTTCCTTCCCCCCACTTCTACACCCCCCCCCATTCCTCCCTCCACATCTCTTCATCCCCACCTCCAATCCTCATAACTTTACTCTTCGCTGCATTAACTTTCAATCTCATGTTTGTACATTACCCCTCAAACTCTCTCACAAGTATTCTCAACTTTTCTCCAGTTTCTGTCACCAAAACCGCATCATCTGCAAAAAGTAAAACATTCACATCCCATTCACCCTCCATATTTCTCAACCTAATACCTTTCCCTTCTCTCTCCATTTCTCTAACTACGCCATCCATCAATGGATTAAATATATATATATATATATATATATATATATATATATATATATATATATATATATATATATATATATATATATATATATATATATATATATATATATATATATATATATATATATATATATATATATATATATATATATATATATATATATATATATATATATATATATATATATATATATATATATATATATATATATATATATATATATATATATATATATATATATATATATATATATATATATGGATGTGGTTGGAAACTGATTGGAAGAAGATAAGTTAGGAACATTATAAGGAGGACAAAAGAGAGAAGAAGAGAAGGGAAGGGAGGAGAAGAGAAGAGAAGTAAGGAGAAAAAAAAGGGGAGGGCTACTGGATTTAAAGCTTCGAGATCATCTTCCTAAGATTGCATAGTTTTGTTTAGAGAATTATGCTTGAATATTGAACAAAGTTAAATAAAAAATTCTTTTTCCTTTTCAATATAATATTTCAGTATTTTTTGAAAGTAAATTTAAAGAAATTTAATGAAATTATTTTTTAATAATATGGGGTGAAGCAACACATCTTTCGATACAACGTACTTTCGCCAGTTAAATGGAAAATTAAATATTAAAAGGAAAAAAATGAAAAATTTTGAATATAAGTAACTTTTGGTCGATAAAGTATTGTGGCTACTTCGTCGCAGTCAGGGCAAATGAAGAATTGTTCTTCGCATGATTATAGTCTGGGTACCCTTTATAACCAGTTTTTTTTCTCTCTTTTTCCAGGTACGGTTGCAGGATTATGAATAAATTCTACAACCAAGAATCCACCTATTCAAGGAGATACGTATGAATGGGACCATCCGAAATGTGTGAGGCAGACTCCAAGAGGGGCGAACTACACTCATATAAAATGCATGCAACTTGGGTGACGTGAAAAAAATTGATGGTGCTTCAGAATACCCAGTCTCTTAGAAGCCTGCTTAGAAAGAGAAGCAATGTGATTCTTCCAAGAAAGATCACGTGAAAAAGAAACATCGTGAATATAAAGGACAAACGAAGGGAGATGGAGGAAGTAAATTTTGAGGCATTGAAAACGACAATGTTTTCTTTGCCACAATTTGAAATCTAAGAAAGTCAAAGGTTGGTTGCTACAAGGCTACCATTCTTGCGTCAATTGCTTCTGTTGGGCGTCTTTCAAACTAGATGGAGTAATCAGCATAGGAGCGGAATAGAAGATGAAGTAAGAAAAAGTCATTAATGAAAAGAAAAAAAGAGTTGGTGATAGAACAGATCCTTGAAAAACACGACTATTAATGTTTTAAAGAATGAACGATGGCCGTCTGCAGCAGTTGGTATAGAACCATCGGAAAAAAATTCAGAGAGAAGAACACAAAGAGAAAGATAGATTTCCGAAAGAGGGATGTTTAGGAATCAAATCTTTGTGCCAGAATCTATCGAAGGCTTTCGATATGTTGAGCGCGACCGCAAAAGATTCACAGAAATGTCAAAGAGTGGAAGTCCAAGAGTCAGAGAGAAAGGAAAGATCACCAGTAGAGCATTTTTTAAGAAAGACATACTGGCGATCAAAGATAAGATTAGAAGAATAAAGATGCTTCCAAATCTTCCTGTTAAGGATTGATTAGAAAAGTTTAGAAAGAACGGAGGTTAAAGAAATGGGACGGTAGTTGAAGGGTAGAGAGGGGTTCCCCATTTTTGGCACAGGATGAATGAGAGCACGTTTCCAGCTAAAAGGTTAAAGTAAAAAGAAAGAGAAGAAATAGTTTACCAAGGCAGGGTGTAAGCCCAGAAGCACAAGTTTTGAGAACCACAGAAGGGATACCATCAGGACAGTACGCTTTCTTATATTTAAGCTCAAATTTTTAGGCAAAAATGAGTTGGAGGTGGTTGAAGAAGGAGAAGTGGGTACGAAATCCCCTAAAGTGGAATTAGAGACACAAGTTTGAGCGAAGAGTATAACTTTATAAGAAGGTAAAATGGTAGTTTTGCTGTCAGAAAATAATAAATGAGGGAAAGTTAAGAATCAAATTTGGAGTATAGAATTTTTGTAAAAATGCCAAAATAAGGCGTGAGGTGGAGGAACCAGAAAGATTATTGCATTTTGACTGAGAAAAAGTTTTTGGTGTTACGAAAGATAGATTTTGCACTATTCCGGGATCAAATATAAGTTGCATGAGTTTCTAGAGTTTGAAGACGACGGTAATCCCTGAAGATAGCATTCCAGCAGCGATAGAACGAGAACCAGCAGAGCTAAATCATGGTTTGTTGGTCTAGTAGAAGGGAAAGAATATGGAATGTACTTCTCCATGCCAGAAAAAAATCCCTTCTGTAATGCGCTCTGCACACTCCGACGGACCCTTTCCACGGAAGCAATAATCATCCCACGGAAAATCAATTTCCGTGGAATTATTACTATTAATTCTTATTTTATATTTATTTTTATTATTACTTTTGATTACACATAGAAAATAATAAGAAATAATAATGATAATGATAATTATTTCAATCATTGTGATTAGTCTGCTGCAACTTCTTCTTATGTAATAATAATAATAAAATAAGAATTAAAATCGTTATAATTTCAATTTTTCAATTTCTAAATTTTATTCAGAAAAGTTTAATTACAAGTTTAACAATGCTACAGTAGGTTTTATACTATTAAATACAATATTAATCATACGTTAGCTGTACACTTCTCTGAAAAGGCCTTCCAAGGGGAGACACATTGGTTTCCATTGAACCCCAAAGTTTAGTTATAATTTTCAGTAATATTACTAATCTTTGATCTTTTATCTTTATTTATTTTCCCGTAACAAAATTCAAATAATCAATTCATTGTATATTTAAAAGGTATTGATACAAAGCTAAAAGGGTTTCTGGGGGACGAATTTGTGGTCTGAGGCCAAGAGTATTACTACTACTACTACTACTACTGCTATTAATACTACTACTACTACTACTACTACTACTACTACTACTACTAATAATAATAATAATAATAATAATAATAATAATAATAATAATAATAATAATAATAATTGAGAAAAAATGATGACAATAGTAATAATGAAGCCAAATCTATCAATAATAGTAAAAGTAATAATAGCAGTAACATAATTTTAGTAGTTATTCTACAACTAATTACAGTAATAGTAATTAAAAATATTTATTAGCATAACGCTTGTAACGATAAATCAATTATAAAAATAGGAATAATAAAAGTAATAATAATAATAATAATAATAATAATAATAATAATAATAATAATAATAATAATAATAATAATAATAATAATAGTAAAAATAATAATAATAATAATAATAATAATAATAATAATAATAATAATAATAATAATAATAATAATTAAAATAGAGACATGATGTCGTATTAATGCTCACCGCTGTTTCTTATATTATTTTTGAGTTATGCGTTCTCTATTTCAAGGATAGTAAATAACTGAATGTAGGAACCACAATGGTTCTTTCAAGGTTTATCTTTGTGGTTAGCCACTGTGTGTATTATAGGTAATGAAACATACTTTCACAAGGAATGTAGTTTAAAATTGTTACCAGATTTCGGGTATATAAAGGAAAAGAGTTACAGGAAGAGTAGTCTAATAATAATAATAATAATAATAATAATAATAATAATAATAATAATAATAATAATAATAATAATAATAATAATAATAATAATAATAATAATAATAATAATAATAATAATAATAATAAATATAAATATAAAATAAGAATTAATAATGATAAACGTAATAATGCTAAGAATAACAATGTGATTAAGAATATCAGTAGTAATAATAATAATAATAACATTAATAACAGTAATAACAATAGTAATAATAATAATAATAATAATAATAATAATAATAATAATAATAATAATAATAATAATAATAATAATAATATACTAATAATAATAATAATAATACTAATAATTATAATTATTTCAATCATTGTGATTAGTCTGCTGCAACTTCTTCTTATATAATAATAATAATAATAATAATAATAATAATAATAATAATAATAATAATAATAATAATAATAATAATAATAATAATAATGATAATAATGATAATAATAATAATAATAATAATGATAAATATAAGTTTAGAAATATTATTATTGTTATTATTATTATTATTATTTTTATTATTATTATTATTATAATTATTATTATTATTATTATTATTATTATTATTATTATTATTATTATTATTATTATTATCAAATAATAATAATAATAATAATAATAATAATAATAATAATAATAATAATAATAATAATAATAATAATAATAAAAATTAACCGACTTTTTTTTTGGCACCGAAATGCCACAAAAAATTCCTATTGCAAATTGGAAAAATTCAAAAATTCAAAAATTCAAAAATTCTGAAGAAATGAAAAGATAGATGAAGATACAGAAATAAGAAGGTGATCGGTGGAGAAATTCAAAGGAAGATAGTGTTTAACAGTATAAGGAGAAGGATTACAATTTAAAAATAGGTTTAGAAAGTTGGGTTTATCTCCAAGTCGATCGTGGATACGAGTAGGAAGCTACACTTCTCAAGGTCATCTTGGATAGGGTGATGAACATTGAAATCACATAATATGATGATTTCAGTGAAAGGAGAAGAGATAATGAGCTCTATTTTGGAGTTTAGAAAGTCGAAGAATTTAGGATAGACAGTAGAATTAACAGGTATATAAACAGAAAAAATGAATTTAGTCGCAGAATGTCAAGAGAGCTTAAGCTACAAAGAGACTCCAAATAGAGACTCTTAATTAGACACGTGAACAAACAACATCGCTGCGCAAGCATGCACAACGACAGCCTTTGCCTAAAAATTGAAGATAGAGACAGTAAGAGGAAACAGAAAGGGTTTGCTATCAGTAGGAGATGAGAGAATTAGAGGTGAGAAATTAATGAAAAAATAAAAAGTGCACCAGAGCAAGTCGACTGCAAAATCTTGGTGGCACCAACCCCATCACCGGAGGCCACCAACTGCCAAGTGATAGATTTGGAACTAATTTTGGAAGACGTTTCTCTATGCTTCTCCTAGGCTACAGTTGTGGATCTCATCTTATTATTAGTTATGTTAAGTCTTTAGTTTTTATAAATGAGTTGTCTATAGTAGTTCTTAATGTGTGTGTAAGGAGAATCCACTCCGTGTAGAAGAATGGAGAGATGATCGCTAAAGGGTGCGTACCATTGGGTATTGGTGTGAAATGTGTAGTATCCTTAACACCCCATATACAAAGAGCGCTTCTTCGTTTCCCCACACACACATATATATATATATATATATATATATATATATATATATATATATATATATATATATATATATATATATATATATATATATATATATATATATATATATATATATATATATATATATATATAATATAATATAACAGAGGTTAAGTCTGCTCAAACCCTCGCAGACTATTTCTATAAAGAAATTTAGTGTCCGCTATTGGACCCGAACCAGCGACCTTTAAGATGGTAGTCTTTTGCGTTATCCAAAAGACTACAATCTTAAAGGTCGCTGGTTCGGGTCCAATAGCGGACACTAAATTTCTTTATAGAAATAGTCTGCGAGGGTTTGAGCAGACTTAACCTCTGTTATATAACTGTCTGCGATAATGGATTCAACCTTTGACCTTGTTACCCTTGGCCAGAGTTGCGGTCGGGGAGATTATCTGGGACTTGACGTTGCAATTGAATGTTGTGAGCAAGTTCCGGAGCGATTTCCTTTTGTATCGCCGTGGCCTAATGGATAACGCAAAAGACTGCCATCTTAAAGGTCGCTGGTTCGGGTCCAATAGCGGACACTAAATTTCTTTATATATATATATATATATATATATATATATATATATATATATATATATATATATATATATATATATATATATATATATATATATATATACAGTGATTCAAAATTATGGGACAAATTTTTGGTAACTAATAAGACATGCAAAAATAAAGGTTAAAGTATAAAGGTATGACAAAATGTACTTAGTTTTCCGTCTGGCTGTCTGTATGTGTTTGTTACTAAATATTTTGTATCTACGAAACCAAGTAAGTTACAAACTCTAAATTTGGGATTGCTGACCAAAATAACCAACTACCGTATAAATGCACTGTCTGTTTGTGTTACGCATTACTTTGTAACTCATTGACTGTGGTTGTCTCTTGCGTGTTTATTTCGTTATTGAATATGGAACGTAATTACCACGTGTATTCATACTCTGAACTAGTTGACATGCATTTAATTTATGGGATGGGAGACTGCAATAGTTCTGCAGCAAGACGTTTGTACCAAGAGAAATATCACAACCGAATTTGTCTATGCGCAAGGTTTTTTGCCACTATTCATCAACGCCTGTCTTAAATAGGTTATTTGCAGTCCAAAGAGCACACTAATGCAGGCAGGCCCAGATCTACTAGGATTGTTGATTTAGAAGAATTAGTTCTTAATGAAATATCTGAGCATCCTGAAAAGAGCACGCGAGAATTGTCACTACAGTTTAATTCGAACCAATATAGTATTGGGAGATTACTGAACGAGCAACAGTTACACCCGTACCACGTCCAACAGGTGCATACTCTATTGCCACGTGACTATGCTCCTCGTGTTGTTATTTGTCAATGGTTTTTGGACAAATGTATTGACCCAAACTTTTTATCGAAGGTTTTATTTACCGACCAGGCTCACTTTACAAGAACAGCTGTCGTTAAGGTTCATAACGAACACATTTGGGCAGACGAGAATTCTCATGCCATCAAACAGAATCGTTCACAACATCAGTTTTCAGTAAACATTTGGACAGGAATTTTAAATGATCATCTACTTATGTTCGAGCTTCCTCCCAGGCTTTAATGGCATAATCTACTCAAACTTTTTGAAACATGAGCTCCGTACCTTGCTTGATGATGTACCTCTTCAGTTGCGCCACAACATGTGGTTTATGCATGATGGGGCTCCTGCACTCTTTAGTGCTGCAGTTCGTGAACACCTGAATGACACCTTTCTCAACCAATGGAGAGGTCGATGTGGCCCAGTTCCGTGGCCAGCAAGGACACCAGACCTAAATCCTTTGGATTATTACCTTTGGGGACATTTAAAGACCTTAGTATACTCTTCTCCAATCGACACCGTTGATGACCTACAATTAAGGGTTATGAACGGAATTGCAACGATCAAACAGACTCCTGGAATATTTGAGCGGGTCCGACAGTCGATGAGAAGACGCCTGGACTCGTGCATTGGGAACAACGGAAGTCCTTTTTAAAATCATCTTTAGTCTTTTGATATCATTTGTAGGTGCTTTAGATACAGTATGTTTATATTGTACAAAATTAAACTTATCATTCAATAATATGTCTATTTACACCTGCTATTCCGCATGAGATATTCGTACCTCAAATACTTTTAACGTCCGCCACTTTTAAATTTAGAGTTTGTAACTTACTTCGATTTCGTAGATACAAAATATTTAGAATATAGAATGTACGCCTCCATACCAGAGTGAATCACCTCGATTTTGCGCTCAGCAAACTTCGAGGGACCCCTTCCACGAAAGCAATAATCATTCCATGGGAAATCAGAGAAGTACAACCGCAAGTCAGACCAGTTAGCAGCACCGAAGTGCCACAAACGTCTCCTCGCCGAAGGCGGGTTCCGTCCTTGCGAAAGACTTGAAGAGACAGAACAAGATACGGAGATAAGAAGGTGATCGGATGAACCCAGAGGAGGAAAGAGTTTAACAGTATAAGGAGGTATAAGGAGAAGGATAAGAAGTAAGGAAAAGATCAAGTATGGTGGGTTCATCACCAAGACGGTCAGGGATACGGGTAGGGAGCTGCACCAATTGATCAAGGTTGTTCTGGATAGAAAAGTTGAAGGCGAGTTCACCGGCTGGATCATGAGAACTAGATGAAAACCATTGGCGGTGGTGAACATTGAAATCACCTAAAACGATGATTTCGGAAAAAGGAGAAGAAGACAGAATGTGCTCTATTTTGGAGTTTAAATAGTCGAAGAATTTTGGAAAGTCAGAAGAATTAGAAGATAGATAAACAGAACAAATAAATTTACTAGTAGAATTGCAAGAGAGCTTTAACCATAAAGTAGAAAATTCAGGAGACTCCAAATTAGAGACACGAGAGCAAATAACATCGTTGCGCAGCAACTGCCTTTGGGTGAAAAGTGAGAATAGAGACAGTAGGAGGTAACAGAATAAGGTTTGCTGTCAGCACACTCAAGCACCTGAGTTTCGGTTAGGAACAAGAGATGATGTTTAGAAGAAGAGAGATGGTCTTCGACAAAGGGGAAATTAGAAAAAAGACAGCGAATGTTACAGAAATTAATGAAAAAAGAAGACCGTGCACCGGGGCAAGCCTGACGCCGGGTCATGGCGGCACCATATATATATATATATATATATATATATATATATATATATATATATATATATATATATATATATATATATATATATATATATATATATATATATATATATATATATATATATATATATATATATATATATATATATATATATATATATATATATATATATATATATATATATATATATATATATATATATATATATATATATATATATATATATATATATATATATATATATATATATATATATATATATATATATATATATATATATATATATATATATATATATATATATATATATATATATATATATATATATATATATATATATACTTTTAGATAATAAAATTAAACTTTTTTTGTTTTTACCTTGCAGAAAATCTAAAACAGAATAATAAAAATAAATTTCTATACATTTGGAACTTGATCAACGTCAAGAAACTAAAATTACTTTTTTATAACTTTTAATAATTAGAAAAAAAATAAAAGTTAGAAAATAAGATGAAACCTTTGAAAACTAAAATTAAAAAAAAAAAAAAAAAAAAAAAAAAAAAAAAAAAAATATATATATATATATATATATATATATATATATATATATATATATATATATATATATATATATATATATATATATATATATATATATATATATATATATATATATATATATATATATATATATATATATATATATATATATATATATATATATATATATATATATATATATATATATAT
Source organism: Armadillidium nasatum (assembly GCA_009176605.1). NCBI lineage: Eukaryota > Metazoa > Arthropoda > Malacostraca > Isopoda > Armadillidiidae > Armadillidium > Armadillidium nasatum. The sequence goes on from SEYY01018359.1 coordinate 22,813, forward strand.
ATATATATATATATATATATATATATATATATATATATATATATATATATATATATATATATATATATATATATATATATATATATATATATATATATATATATATATATATATATATATACTTCATTACTGGTCCTTAAAATTAAGTACTTGTAAAATATGAAGAAAGAGTTGTTTATCTGCCAATTCGTGAGAAATTCGATTTCTTTACTCAGCGTAAATGTTTCCATCTCGGTTAATTCAACTTTCTTTCATTAAAAAAAAAAACACACTTGAACAAGAAGGAATCAAGTATTTTCTTATTAAGTCAGTAGATAAAAAAAACTATTGATATTTGGATAATTCTCTTTCCACCACAAATTGATTATCTGGTGCTTTTGTTTTTTGTTGATTTTTTTTTCATTAATTTCAGAGGAAAAGTAATTCTCAACACACACACAATTTTGGCTCCTGGTTAGCGAGTGCTATTTTCTATTCCTTTGATGGCAAGTGTTTGGAAAATACTCATTTTTTCTCTGAAACTTTGCTTTTGAGGGCTGTGTGGCTAAAAATCTTTGCAAACCGTGAATTCCTTTCAGTATTTCTATCTAATTTTGTGCTAATAACAAAACTACATTCAACTTTATATAATATTTAATTAAAAGTTGTAGGAAACGAATGAAAAAGGGTATGCTTCCAGAAACATTTGTGATGTTTCCTTTGGGTGGTCACTCGGACATTGTCACCCAAAAAATCCCACTCGTTCAAGCCTTGAAAACAAAAGCTCAGCATTTGACTTTGTTAAGCCAAGATCATTTAGGTGTTTCTGATTTGGGTAGTATGTATTCCTTCCACAATCTACATCTCTGGGATTGTAGTTTATATTCTTAACGAAGTTTTAATTCTCTAAATTGTTGATAGATAAGCTCTTTTTGGAGGGGTAGAAACAGGAAGATCTACACTGTGCGGTACTGATGGATTTGAAGATGAAAGTAAACTGGGGGTGCATTTTTTGCCAACTCTTCGTATTGGAAGGATCCACAATGCAAAGTAACTTTTGGAATGAGATGCTCATTGGGTCACGCCAAATTCTAGCAGTGGCAAACTTCATGGCTACAAAAAAGAAAATTTTAACACATTTACTTCATAATATTTATTTAAGATTATATTCTTCATATAAGCAAATTTCTTTTTTCTTTTATTTGCTTATTTATTTATTTTGCAATATTCACAAGCAATGTGATGTGCCCAGGATTTGTCCTGATCTCAACTGGCATGCCAAGGTATGCTGTATTGTTTAACAAACTTTAATGAATGATGTAACAGAGGACTTTCTTGCTCTTGTCTTGATTAACTGACCACATAAATGTAAGAAAATACATCTGACGAATGCTTGCAGCTTCTTGATGCCATTTAGCTTATTTAAATGGATTCACTCAGCTACCTAGAGGTGAAGTAAAAGGTGATCTGTGAGTTCCTGTACAAATATGTTGTCAAGTAATGTTCTAGAAAACACTCAATCTTTTTTACATTCATGAGGTAAAGAAAATTCTTCCCAAAGTTTTTGAAGGCAGTCCCAAAAAATTTGCGTAGATCAAGAAAATTTTATAAAGCTCTATAAAATGTTACTGAACTCTACAATGTTCTTATTTGATTTAAGCCGTTCTCACAGGTTTATTTAAAATTTAAAAAAACTTTAAATCATTCAAATTTGTTATATATGTCAAATATTCTCAAAGAATCTGAAAATAAAAAAATTTTTTGAATGCTCTATGATTTAATGAAATATGGGCTAGTATACCAAATCGCTGCCATAACCACAAAATCAAAGTCTTGGGATCAAAATATACTTTTTTATTTACTTTAATAATCTGAAAATAATACTTTTGAACCAGGAATAAAAAATTTTAAAAATTCTATTACATAGTATTATTAATTTCTTTTCTAACTTTTTCTTTTTAAACTACTGCTTCCACGACTTGTTTGCTTTTAATCCTTTTCTTTGTCTTTTCATATAAAAAAATATCTGAACCTTCCACAGTTATTTCCATTTGGTCGTTTTCATCAGGTGATTATCCTGAGCAGCATTTCATCAAAGCATTCCCAAAAGACAAAATGAGTCTCCTTTTGAAAGTCTATTTCTTGTTTCACTGATAACATCAGAATGAGGTGGAGAACACTTATCTTCCTGACATTTTGAATCTGGACTGAATTTGCTGCTTTCTTTTATTTTTAGTTTTGGATTTATTTCCCTCATTAAGTTTTAATTTTATTTATTTATTTATTTATTTTTTTTTTTATTTTTTTTTTTTGAATTAAATATTGTGGGTTTAAGCTTGTATGCTTTCTTTTCTTTAATTTGATAAGAATTCTTTTTAATGAACTCAAAAGTTTTTCCTTCATTGTTTTAACACCACTAACCTTAAAAGCTTTAATTAAAATTTTCCGAGTGTATTCACGGCAGGTATAACAAAAGACAAACCGGCACGAGCGCAGCATAATATTTTTGTCATTTTTTCAAATGGTTGTAACATTCCTACTATATTTCTTATTACTTTTCATTGATTAGCAGTAAATAGCTCTAGGTTGCTCTTAGAGCTTAAGGAATAAATAATAACTTGCAGTTTTCTGTTGCAACAGTCTTTGTAACATATAATATATTGAGTTCACTTCGTTTTTATATTTTGTGTGAGCTTATATTGATAGTTTCTGGAAGCACTGGATTTCGTATAATTTATATATATATATATATATATATATATATATATATATATATATATATATATATATATATATATATATATATATATATATATATATATATATATATATATATATATATATATATATATATATATATATATATATATATATATATATATATATATATATATATATATATATATATATATATATATATATATATATATATATATATATATATATATATATATATATATATATATATATATATATATATATATATATATATATATATATATATATATATATATATATATATATATATATATATATATATATATATATATATATATATATATATATATATATATATATATATATATATATATATATATATATATATATATATATATATATATATATATATATATATATATATATATATATATATATATATATATATATATATATATATATATATATATATATATATATATATATATATATATATATATATATATATATATATATATATATATATATATATATATATATATATATATATATATATATATATATATATATATATATATATACATAAGTAGTATACATCGCACTTTCGGCAGATGCCAGGTTCTGTCGAAAAGTAGCTAGAAAAAAAAGACTAACGGGGTTTTGATTTGCAATTGCAAATCACTCCACTCAAATTGACCTCACGTTCTTTCCTGACAGTGTTTTATGGGTTCAACCCATCGAAATTGACCTCAAGTCGGGGGAAAGGGTCCATGGGGACCCTCGTGAACCCCCAAAACCGGTATCAGGAAGTTACTTGAGTTTGCAGAATTGCTGTGTCCGCCTCACTATTTTTTCCTGACTCATTTTTAGCTGTTCCATTCGACAGAAATCGGTTCGAATCGGGGGGCAGGGGGTCAGGTGTCCGCGGAGGGTCCATGAACCGACAAAAAAAGGTCAGGAAAGTATCTGAGAATGCAACATTCCACGCAATTGCAGAAAAGACTGTTAGTCTTTTTTTCTAGCTACTTTTCGACAGAACTTGGCATCTGCTGAAAATACCATGTATACTACTTATATATATATACATATATTATATATATATATATATATATATATATATATATATATATATATATATATATATATATATATATATATATATATATATATATATATATATATATACATATGTGTGTGTGTGTGTATGTGTGCGTGCGTGTGAATGTGCGTATTTCTGTGTGTGTGTGTATGTATATATATACGAGGAACAGTAAACCCCTTTTTGAGATTAAATGTAAGAATGAAAATGGGGAAAAGTTGTTGGAAATATGTCCTGCAACTGAGAGATGATAATATGAAACACGTGGTTTATTAAAAAGAGACACACAAAAATGTACATGGCTAAGTTTAATGGTTGGTGATTGTGCACTGCTTCACTATAAATTTGCAAAACAAATGGAGAAAGATAAGTTAGTGTATATAAATACATCAAACTAGCAGGAGGAAGTATTTCTGATCCCTACTTGGTTGAATCAAAGCTAAAAGTGAAAGGAGGGTGGCAGGAAAGATTGGGATCTAGTAGTGGTGTAGAAGTTAGAAGAATTGAGAAATTAGAAAGTGAAGAATATTCAACATAAATGAAAAGTTTTTCGCGGGAAAATTGAAAATATTATTAAAAGGAAAAAAGTAAAAGAGTTTGGCAAGACATTTGGTTGTTAATAGTCAGACAACATGGGTGGAATACAAAAGAGAAAGGTGGTGTGAAAAGATAGTTACAAATTATAGGGGAATGAATAAACTATTCCGGAAGGGGGTCAAAAAATTTCGGAATGAAAAAAAGGAAAGAGTTTGTAACTGGAACAAAAGACTTTAGATGGGAATGCAGTTCAGGATGATATAGACGTAAAAGAAAGATAGAGGGAACATTTTAACGAAATGCTAAATGTCGGAAAATTAAAAAGTGGAATTGAAAAACAATAAGTTAGATTAGAAAATATTATTTGGAAGTAGAAGATTTGGAGGAAAAATGTGGGCATATAATACATGATGAAATCGTGATTGCTTCGAAGAAAATGAATGGAGGAAAATCTTCGAGCTTGGATGCCAAACGAGTAGAAATGTTAAAAAGGGTGTAGAGTGTCTTGGGATTGATTGATGAGATTACTCAATGTTTACTGAGAAAGGGATGAGGTACAACAAGAATGAAATGAACCCTTTCTTGTTCTAATACAAAACAGTGAGAGATAAAAATGAATGCCCTACCTGCAGAGTAATAAATTTACTGACTGTAGTTGGAAAAGAATATATATGGACCAGTATCAATAGAAAAAGTTAAGAGTCTTACGGATAAACAGATTGGGTAAGAATAATGTAGTTTTAGAGATGGTCAATGGTGTGTGTGTATCTGGTGTTTAACTTGAAAAAGTTGGAAGAGAAATATTCAGAAAAGGAGATAGACCTTTTTGAATTCTTCTTTAATTTGGAAAAAGCATGTGACAAGGTTCAAAGAGTGAAGTTGTGGAGAGTTTTGGAAGGTTATGGAGTAAATGAAATATTGTTAAAAATACGATTATAGCATTTTATAAGGACAGTAGAGCATGCTTTGGAATTAAGAGAAAGTTTTAAAGTCGGAGTAGGTCTGAGACACGGTTGTGTTGTCGCCATCATTATTTAATATCCTTATGGATGGTGTAGTTAGGAGTATGGATAGAAGAGTGAAGGACCTGATATGTTTTTATTTTTGAGTAATATACTCAAGATACTGTTTTGGTGGTCGATTCAAAAGAAAAACTATATGATTTTGAGTCTAAGTTTGAATGAGTGTGGCAAGGGAAAGGATTTAATATTAATCCTGCTGAGAGTAAAGAAGAAAATTAGTGCAAAGCTAGAGGAAAAAGAAAATTAGAATGAATTGGAAAGCATAAAGATAAATGGTGTAAGTCTAGTTGAAACCAACTTAGGGAGATTGTCCATAGGGTTGCGGAGGGAGAAAGAGTGCTGACTAGTCTTTAGAGGAATATAGAAAAAGTATTTATTTAGAAAGGTAGAAGTGAAATTGTTTAAGTATTTTTGTTCTCATTATTCTGTATGAATGTAATTCAAAGATAAAAAAAAAAAAGCATGAAGTTGAGGAATTGAAATGCTTAGGGATATTTTCGGGATAAAAGGAAGAAATAAGATTAAAATGAAAGGATAAGAGCTTTGTGTTGCTAAGAAAGATGTCTGGTGGGAAGAGCAAATAAAGAGATGTTGAGATTGTATGGATACTTGCTTAGAATGAATTAAGTGAGATTACCTAAGAAGTGTTTTCAAGTCTGAAGTGATAGAAAAGAGTGGAAGGGGCAAACCCAGTTGGAGGAGGCTAGCTGGTGCGAAGGATTTATTAAGAGAAAAAGGTATTAATATTGATGAAGTGTGGATGTTAACGTAAGACATGGTTATCTGGAGAAAGTTTGTCCGTGGGACGTTACTTTTATAGATGCAATCCATTGAACAATATGAAACAATGAAATTACTTTGTGAACCCGGTAGATTACAATTATTTGCTCATTTCGAGACTCCAACCGATACCACCCCTTAGTTGTGTGGGAGACGATAATGAATAATTTATATATATATATATATATATATATATATATATATATATATATATATATATATATATATATATATATATATATATATATATATATATATATATATATATATATATATATATATATATATATATATATATATATATATATATATATATATATATATATATATATATATATATATATATATATATATATATATATATATATATATATATATTAGTGATGGCATCCGCATCCGCATCCGCATCCGCACTTGAAAATTCAAAATTCTACATCCGCATCCGCATCCGCATCCGCAATTGAGAAAATATGACATGCGATCCATCACTACTAATCATATATATATATATATATATATATATATATATATATATATATATATATATATATATATATATATATATATATATTATATATATATATATATATATATATATATATATATATATATATTATATATATATAGACAGTAAAACACCCCACAGGAAATAAAAACAAAAATTAAAATTGGAGCGAGCTTTCGAAGGGATAGCCACCCTTCCTCTTTCAGGCTCTAGTTTATTATTAAAAGATTTTTTTAAAAACAAAAAGGCATAAAAATAATTGGTTGGTAGTTTAAATAAAATTGTTAAGACCTTTAAGAAAACTTGAAAATTTTGAAAAATTTTTAACAATATGATTCGTAAAATCCTCTAATAAAAAAACATTATTATTATGAACATTAAAATTATTTACATTTTTAATTAAAAAGGATTCTATAAATTGTCTTTTATTTACATTATCTTCTTTTATAAGCAACTTCATCTCTTCCAGTCCAATTCTATGATTATTCGATATCCTATGCTTATGTAAAGCAGAATTTTCATCTCCAACTTGATGAATATATATATATATATATATATATATATATATATATATATATATATATATATATATATATATATATATATATATATATATATATATATATATATATATATATATATATATATATATTTCTTTTAAGACGTCTTTGCTGCTTCTTCTAAGCTAAGAACTAGGAAGGCAGTCCCGATGGTATCCCTCCTGTGGTTCTCAAAACTTGTGCTTCAGAGTTGCACCCTTCCTTGGTAAACTATTTCGTCTATTTCTTTCTACTTCAACCTTCTCTTCTTACTGGAAACGTGCGCTCATTCAGTCTGTGCCAAAAAAGGGGGACCTCTCTCTACACTATAACTATCGTCTCATTTCTTTAACATCCGTTCTTTCTAAAGATTTCGAATCTATCCTAAACAGGAAGATTTGGTAACATCTCAATTCCTCTAATCTTATCTCTGATCTCCAATATGGCTTTTAAAAGAAACGCTCTAATGGTGATTTTCTTTCCTTTCTCTCTGACTCTTGTTCCTCCGCTCTTCCTCATATCGGTGAATCTATCGCTATCGCTCTGGACGAATCGAAAGCTTTCGATAGAATCTGTCGCAAAAGCTTTGATTTCCAAACTTTCCTATCTCCAACCCTTTTTTCTGCTTTTCATTGACAACCTTCTCTCTCTTACTTCATTTCCTTTCAACTCCTATGCCGATGACTCCACCTTTTATTACTCTTTTTAATTTGAAATGCACCACTCCCAACAGCAGTTAATAGAGGCAAGGGAGGTAGCCTTGGGGCAGCTGACCCCTGAACTATCTCGCATTTCAAATTGGGGCAGAGAAAACATTTTTGTTTTCAATGCCACCAAAACTCAATTCCTCCATCTCTCTGCTTGACACAATCTTCCACACAACTATGATGTCTTCTTCAAAAACACACAACTCAAACCTTCATCTCCCCTTAATATTCTTGGTGTTTCTTTTTATGCGATCTTTCTTGCAAAGATCACATTACTTCTCTTCCTAAACAAGCTTCTAAGAGGTTTGGTGTTTTGAGGCGCCTTCAGAATTTCTTCACACCACCCCAGTTGCTTGCACTTTATATGAGTGTTCTTTGCCCATGTATGGGAAACACATCGCACATCTGTGGTGGTTCCACACATAGAGCTCTTCGCGAAAAGGTGGAGTCTAGGGCTTTTCATCTTATAAAAGCTGAAGGCGGAAATACGGTATGAAACGCTCACATTGTATTAAATGAGTATGTGGAAACGCTTTGTATTAAACTTTCTAATTAGAGTAAGGTTCTCGGAAAGAAGCTATCTTAACTATATATATATATTATATATATATATATATATATATATATATATATATATATATATATATATATATATATATATATATATATATATATATATATATATATATATATATACTGTATATATATCATTGATGGGATGGGAATATTTATTCCATCTTTAACTAAATCTTTTTCTCCTCAAAATCCATAGTTCAATTTTCATTCAACTCAGAATCGTTGCAGGGATGTTCTTCGACGGACTAAGCTTACTTTCCCAAAAAGGAAGTGCGCTGACTCCATGGCTCTCTTACTGATAAAAATTTTTGACCTCTTGTCAAAAATATCTCTAATAACTTCAGTAAATCTGCCTTTTCTCCTCTTATTCGTTCTGATGATTCTGTAGCTAATACTCCCTCTGAAAAGGCTAATCTCTTCGACCTCCTTTTCTCATCTAATTCCACAATACTCGATTCTGGCATAACTCCTACTATTCCTTCTCCTCTCAGGTATCCCATGTCTCTACCTGTAATTACTCATGATCGGGTGCATGAGATCCTGAAATCTATGAACGTCAGGGAGGCCAATGGCCCGGATGGCATTTCCCCTCGTGTCCTGAGGGAGTCTGATTCCGAGTTAGCGCCTTAATACTAATACTTTTCCTCAATGCTAGGAGCGTGCTTTTGTTCAGCCGATCTCGGAAAAAGGTAGCCCCTCTGACCCTTCTAATTATCGACCTATAGCTCTCACCTGTGTTCCATTTTAAAATTTTTGAAACTCTCCTCAACTCTCATTTCTTGAATCATTGGATCTCATTCTCTTCTCTCAGATCACCAGTATGGCTTTCGACGCTCGAGTTCAACTGATTATATACTCTCCTATCTTACTGATCTTTGGTCTTCTGCCCTTAGGGATTTCGGGGAGTCTTGTGTGGTGGCGCTTGACATATCCAAGGCTTTTGACCGGATATGGCATGCGTCGCTGCTCTCCAAGCTCCCTTCCTTTGGGTTTCCTCCTTCCCTTTGCTTACCCTTGTCTAGTTTTCTCTCAGATCGTTCCATTTCGGCACTTGTAGATGGAGCGACCTCTTCCTCTTTTTCTGTCAACTGTGGTGTTTCCCAGGGTTCTGTTCTATCTCCAACTTTATTCTTACTTTTCTCATTAACGATCTTCTCAACTGAACTTCTAACTCCGTTCATTCTTATGCTGATGACTCAACTCTACATTTTTTTGCTCATTTCAAATCTGCTCCCTATTTTGCTTCTAGAGTGGTTTCTCGTCTTCAACTTTCCGATTCTATTCTTGCCAATCTGGATGGGATTTCCTGGTGGGGTCATAGCAACCTTGTGAAATTCAACTCTTTAAAAACTCAACTTTACATCTCCCTCTCAAAAACACTTCCCAACTTTCCTATCTTCTTCGATGGTTCTCACCTGTAAATAACATTAACAATCTTGGTCTAAAAATAAACGATAAACTGTCTTGTAAACCTCATATCACAATGGTTAAAAAGCGGTCTATAAGAAGCTGGGAATTCTGTTCAGGTTGCGAGAATTTTTTTCTTTTGAATAGTTACTCCAAATATATAAGGGTCTTATCCGCCCTTATATGGAGTACTGTTCTCATATTTTGGGGGGCTCCGGCTCCTCCTCACTTCTGGATAGTGTTGAATCAAAAGCTAAAAGATTAATAAACTGTCCCCTACTTTCAAACTCTCTTGACCCCCTATCTCTGCAACGTGACGTTGGCGCACTATCTCTTTTCTATAGGTACTATAATGATAGGTGCTCGAGGGAATTGATCTCTCGCATTCCTCCATTGTTGCGTTGTCCTAGTTGCAGAAGGGGTGCCCTGCTTCGCACCAATTTGTGTGGATGTAGGAAACCTCAGGCTAACTCGTTGTGGTACCTCCTTCTTTCCAGCCATCTCTGTTCTGTGGAACTCTTTACCATCATCTATTTTTCCTCTTGCATTTAATTTTCCACTCTTCAAAGTTTCCGTCTGTGCCAACCTGAGGGATGTGCGTTAAGTGTGTGTTTGAGTGAGTTTTCTTCCTCAGTGTGTGCCCCCTCCTTGAAAAGGGCTCTGCCCGTGAGTGGTGGCGTTCTGTAAATATATATATATATATATATATATATATATATATATATATATATATATATATATATATATATATATATATATATATATATATATATATATATATATATATATATATTGATCTGGATGTTGTTCGAACAAGTTGCAATGAAATCAGAATGGAAGAGAAGAAACCAGAAGAAGAAATTATTGGAAAGAGAAGAAAAATAAAAATGAGGAGAATTTGTTGCCATCAGGATTGAAAGAAGAATAAAAAATTTGCTTAAGAGGAGTTTGTGAAGAAGAGATCTTAAGTCAGTGGAAAAATTTAGAAATATGTAACAAAACAAATTCGTATTTTGAAAAAAAAAAAAAAATATATGATTTTGAAACCACAAAATATTAAAAATTATTAAATTTAAAAGATAAGTTGGTGTGAAGTTTTAAAGTAGTCCAAGTCTATCTATCCCTTTTATTATTCAAAATTAAACTATTCAATTTAACACTGCAAGATTTAGGCCAACACAACTTAAAATCTTTTCTGAAGAGGTTGAGTTTCATTGAGGACATCCACATCTTTACCCCTAGAAGAGAGCTTCTATTCAGCAGCTGAGAGGGATTAGAAACCTCCTCAACTGTTTCAAATTTCTTCCCACAGAATTTCTGTCATAGGAAACAATGAGAAGTTGTAGCGACAGGCCCAGCAAGCCGGCTACGTAAAATTGAAGCTGCACAAGTAACCAAGGCTGCTCCTCACACAGGACCTAACAAGATGCTGGAGGAGTAGCACCTGACAGGTATCAGCCTACCAGGTTGGACGGTGATGATGATGATGATGATATATATATTCGTGATGGCATACGCATTCGCATCATCATAAAAATTAACATTCGCATCCACATCCGCATCCGCACTTTTCGAAAAATCAACATCCGCATCCGCACTTTCAAAAATTCAACATCCGCATCTGCACTTTTCGAAAACTCAACATCCGCATCCGCACTTTCAAAAATTCAACATCCGCATCCGCATCCACACTTCTCCAAAATTCGACATCCGCATCCGCAAATTACAAAATATAACATCCGATCTATCACTAATATATATATATATATATATATATATATATATATATATATATATATATATATATATATATATATATATATATATATATATATATATATATATATATATATATATATATATATATATATATATATATATATATATATATATATATATATATATACAGGTTAATTAATAAAGTAAAAGTAATCAGAAAATGACACTATTTGATTTCTCATAATTTTTAGTCATTTAAATTTACGTCCTAAAGTAATAGATTTTGAAAGCAAAGAAAGTCAACAACAGAACCTGAGAATGATTTAGTCACTTTTTCCACCTTTTATTAAGAATAAAGCTACAGAGCATTGTTTGCATCTGGAACTACATCCTATAATTTGATGTCTTGATAGGTCAAATTTTTCCCTTTCCCTATTTAATCATCCCCCATCCTCTCCTTTTTTTTTTAATTTGTTACTTTGAACCTACTTTAATATGGTTATTATTTTGATTTATTTTCATCAGGAGTGAGCAACAATGATACCAAACACATCGATACAAGAAAAGGTTTCACACTAAACACAAAGTTAAAATGTAATA
>SEYY01018359.1:42500-51920 GCA_009176605.1 Armadillidium nasatum
TATATATATATATATATATATATATATATATATATATATATATATATATATATATATATATATATATATATATATATATATATATATATATATATATATATATATATATATATATATATATATATATATATATATATATATATATATATATATATATATATATATATATATATATATATATATATATATATATATATATATATATATATATATATATATATATATATATATATATATATATATATATATATATATATATATATATATATATATATATATAAGAGGTGGACCGGATATCCACATCCGCATCCGCAACTGCGGATATCCGCATCATTTTTCCAATATCCGCATCCGCGGATATCCGCAATTGGATATCCGCAACCGCATCCGCATTCGCGGATAGTAAAAAATTACGTATCATGCAATCGATAAAAACTTTCAAAGGCAAAACTTTGTATTGAATGCAGAACCTCTTTCTGAGCGCCATACAGGCGACTAATCTTGAAACTGTATTTGAAAAGATGCTGACAAAATGGAAGATTTCATTAAATGAAGTGCACTGCGTAGTCAGGGATTCGGGCACAAATATAAAAAAAAGCCCTTTCTCTGGCAAGAGTGAAAAATGTAGATTGCTTTGCACACCAAACTCAGATAGTAGTTAAAAATTAAATTATGAGTCAAAAATGTGTATCCGATTTAATAACCAAATAAAAAAACGCATTTCAATCACTCCGTTGTAGCCCAAAATGAGCTGAAGAAAATACAAACAAGATTAAATGTTCGTCCACTTTCTGTCATGCAAGATATTCAAACACGCTGGAATAGTAGTTTGCATATGCTTGAGAGGATGAGCGAAATTAATGAGGCCATTTGCCTTTATGCTTCAAGCAGCATAAAAATAAAGCCTCTAACAGCTGACGAAAATGACATTTTAAATAATTGTATTAATATCCTTAAGCCTTTTGAAGAATTAACAAATTAAACTAAGTCCTTGCATTGAATTAACAAGTTCAGCTGAAATCATGTTTGTCAGATGTGATACCACTTGTTTCAACATTGAAAGTTGTGTTAACAAATGTTATTAAGTCTAATTGAGTTTCAAGGATGACTGAAACATTAATGAAAGAGATGAACGACAGATTTGAAAACCTGGAAAATGATGATACTTATACAATTGCAACCTTTTTAGATCCTAGGTACAAAACAAAAATTTTTAAACCACTTGTTTCTCAGAATGTTAAAATCAAATTAGGATGCTTATGCGATGAGATGATAGAAAAGCTAAAATAACGCATTTCAAGAAAAAGCAAAAGCTCTCAGATACAAAAGAAACAAAATTGCTAAATCAATAAAAGATCTTCTAGCTTCTAGCAGCGATGAAGAATCACAGTCAGAAGTGTCAAAGGATACAAATATCGATTATTGAAAATTATCTGAAACTCCCACGTTTGGAGGCAGATAAAGACCAACTGGTTTGGTGGAGAGATAATTGCAAAAGTTTCCCTTTTCTTGCTGAGCTGGTAAGGACTTATTTAGCATGTCCTTCAACTAGTGTTGCTAGTGAGCGTCTTTTCAATGGGGCAGGCCTCATTTACGACGAAAAGCGAACCAAACTTTCACCTGAAAGAGCCCAAAAGCTTTTATTTCTAAAAAATAACTTACCAATTATTAACTTCAAATGGAATATGTGAAACTGTGAAGTGTGAAGGTAATACTGAATTACTGGCTATATATATATATATATATATATATATATATATATATATATATATATATATATATATATATATATATATATATATATATATATATATATATATATATATATATATCCTTTTTCCAAATGGGTGGAGGATGGGGAAAGAGGTTGGTGGGGTGTTCAAGAGTTGGGTCGCCGTCCCACACCCTGGTAACATACATTCTGGATATTATATTTAAAATTCCAAGAATCTATGGCAAAAACTCTTAAAAAATTAAACTATCCGCATCCGCATCCGCATCTGCGGATATCCGCAATTGAATATCCGCAACCGCATCCGCATCCGCGGATAGTAAAAAATTACTATCCGGTCCACCTCTATATATATATATATATTAAATACGCATCAATAAAATGGCTAATATTCAAAATATCAGCACATTATATTTACTTTGAAATAAACTCTTAAAACGGTTAATTACTACACCTGTGGTCCAAAAATATTTGTTCTAAAACAGTAAAACCATAAAACAATAAAACAGGACAATAATAAGTTAAAAACAAGAAAAACAAAAGTAAAACAGGAAAAAATATTTCGATCCCACACCCGGAGATCCTTATTCAATGGAATCAGAAAAAAAAGAAAAAAAAAGTAAAAAGGAAGAATTTAGCAACCTCAAAGACAAGATTTTGGTTGGTTTGAAATCATTTTTTTAAATAACTTTTTATAATATGCCTATTCATTTCTTAGTAAAGTGTTTAGAGCATCATCTATCTTTATTTCACTACGATTTCTGTTAAAATTATTTGTATTTTCAATAGTGATGGATTCCAAAAACTTTTTATTGTCACTATTGTAGTAGGAAACGAATAATTTTGCAGAATTCATATCAATTGTATGATCATTTTCCTCTCTATGTTGATATAATACAGAGGTACAATCCCACTTCTTAAACTGTAGTTATGCTGATAAATACGTCTTTTAAAATCATTTGTTTCACCAAAATATTTTCCGTCACAATTCGTGCAGCTTATGCAATAAATACTCACGTCGCTTGTTATATCATTCATACATTACGTTGATTTAAGTTTTTCTTTATATTGTTAGGGAGCGATTGTTTAAAAAAAAAAACGTATTTAAGGACGTTTTTTTTTTATTTGAGATTCAGTGTGGAACGGAATAACAATTCTTTCATTACATAATGGTTTATTCTTAACAATTTATTAAGAAATGAACAGGCCTATTTTAAAAAGTTATTTAAAAAAAAAACTATGATTTTAAACCAACCAAAATCTTGTCTTTGAGATCGCTAAATTCTTCCGTTTTTCTTTTGTTGCTTTTTTAAAATTCCATTAAATAAGGATCCCAAGGGTGTGGGATCAAAAGCTTCGTTCCTTTTTAACTTTTTCTTTTTCTTCTTTTTAACTTATTGTTGTCCTGTTTTATTGTTTTATCTTTTAACTTTTAGAACATATATATATATATATATATATATATATATATATATATATATATATATATATATATATATATATATATATATATATATATATATATATATATATATATATATATATATATATATATATATATATATATATATATATATATATATATATATATATATATATATATATATATATATATATATATATATATATATATATATATATATATATATATATATATATTTATTTATCACCTCTGGTAGGCAAAGGCCAGAGGTCTACTAAAATTCCACCAGAGTTAGGAGGAAAGACGGAAGAATGGTCAAATTAAAGGCTGACGTGACCTGATACACGACGTTTAAATTTGTGTAAGTCATAGGAAGTTGGAAAAATAGAAGAAGGGAGTGTGTTCCAGACTTTACCGGTAGAGTACATGTAGGACAGAGCATAGCTGTTGAGTCTGGGATCAGAGAGTTCGACAGAGAAAGGATGAGACTGTGTAGAAAATTGAGTGGCACGAGCTCTTCTCAGTTGAGGAGGTATGCGACGAGAGAGTTCAGAAGAGCAGTGTTCATTGTAATAGCGATAGTATAGGGAGAGTGACGCAACAATTCGACGGGCAGAAAGAGATTGAAGAGAGTTAGTAAGAGCAGGAGAGTTGATGAGACGAAATGCCCTAGACTCCACCTTCTCTAGGAGAGCTGTATATGTGGAACCACCCCAGATGTGCAGAGCATACTCCATACAGGGGCGAACAACACCCCTATACAGAGCAAGCATCTGGGGTGGAGTGAAGAAATACTGAAGGCGCCTCACAACACCTAACCTCTTAGAAGCTTGTTTAGAAAGAAAGGTAATGTGATCTTTCCAAGTAAGATCACGAGAAAAGGAAACACCGAGAATATTAAGAACAGATGAAGGTCTGAGTTGAGTGTTTTCGATGAAGATATCATAGTTGTGTGGAAGATTGTGTCGAGTAGTGAGATGGAGTGAGTAGTAATGTACACCACAAGAAGGTTGGGAATTCGCACCACCACAAGAAGGTTGGGAATTCGCACTAGGAATTTGCAACAAGGCTAGGAATTTGCAAGGAATTTGCAAACTCACGTACCTTTGTGAGGTGTTTTTTGCGGTTTTATCTTAATTGAGATCTTGTTTTGCGGTTTTATCTTAATTGAGATCTTGTTTTGCGGTCTTATCTTTGATGTGATCTTGTTTTGTGGTGTTATTTTATTTGTTTTTTAATTATTTCTCACCTATTTCTCACCTTTATGGTTTGCGGTTTCTTTTGACTTTGCCGCTTTCGCGTGTCCTTGATTGTATTTTGCAAGGTTCCTTTGATGACGTCATAGCTTGTATGTTTGAAAGGTCATGACGTCACGGTTTGTATTTTGGAATGGGAATTGGAATGATACGTCACAACCTTCTTTTGTTAAGGGAATCTTCCAGCCAATCACAGTCCAGCATTGCTGACGTCACGTTTTCTCTCTTACTTGGAAAACTTGAAAGCCGAACAAACAAACAAACCAACGCACGCTTAAAAACTCGATTTTTTTCATATCTCAAGACCGAGATTCGAACTCTTGATCTTGAGTCTCCTCCTGATTCATATGCCAAGCCTTTAGACCACTAGACCACGCAGCAATTACTTAAGAAAAGGAAAATTCTTTTATTTATGGCTTTGTTTTTTTCGCGCGCGCGGAAGAGAGACACACAAGCCGAGGGTTTCGGGCGCGGCGCACACACGCACACACGCACACACGCAGTCGAGAGCGCGGGCGCTGGTGCATACACATTTATTATTATTATTATTTTTCTCGTATCCATGGAAAACAGTTATATATATATATATATATATATATATATATATATATATATATATATATATATATATATATATATATATATATATATATATATATATATATTCTCTCTTTTTTAAACTTAGAACAAAAAATTCAATTTTTTTATAAGTTTTTGAATAGATAAAAAATTACTCAAGAGTCCGAGGGAGGATTGAACTAGCGTTCGCTACTCCGCTGTTGGTAAAGCGAGCGCTTAGACCATCCCGCCAGCGAAGCATTTGGAAACAAGAATCTTTTTACATGAATAATAATTTCTTTTTTCTTTTAAATCTTTTTAATTGTTTTGAACGATAAAAACTTAGTGTATTTTATTATTTTTCTCATTGTCATGGTTACAGTTATATATATATATATATATATATATATATATATATATATATATATATATATATATATATATATATATATATATATATATATATATATATATATATATATATATATATATATATATATATATATATATATATATATATATATATATATATTTATATATAATATATATATAATAATGCATGTATTTATATTAAATTATAATAGTAGTCGTTTCACAAAAAAAACTCATAAGCATGTTTTCTTTTTTTTTTTCATTCGAGAGAAAATGATTTTAAGCCCCGACTATTTTGATATGAAAAAAATTGCTTTAAAGTCTTTTTAACATACATAAAAAAGCTTTTATTTTTACATAAATATATATTTCCTTATTTTTTTTCATTTATATATATATATATATATATATATATATATATATATATATATATATATATATATATTCTCTCTTTTTTTTTTTAAACTTAGAACAAAAAATTCAATTTTTATATAAGTAAGTTTTTATTTTTGAATGGAAAAAAAATTACTCAAGAGATGGTCTCGAACTGGGGTCATCTCAGCCGCTAACGGAACCTCTACCAATACTCCATAGAGTCAATACGAGTAGAGAACGGCTTTATAGCTTTTAACATTAATATTTATTATTATTTTATTATTATTTTCTCGTTGTCATGGTTACAAAGGAAATATATATATATATATATATTATATATATATATATATATATATATATATATATATATATATATATATATATATATATATATATATATATATATATATATATATATATATATATATATATATAATATATATATATATATATATATATATATATATATTATTTTATTTACTATATATATTATATAATATATATATATTTTTTATAATATATATATATATATATATATATATATATATATATATATATATATATATATATATATATATATATATATATATATATATATATATATATATATATATATATATACCAAATATAAAAAGGGAATGTAAAACATCTGTTTATTTTATTGCTTTTATTACTATCAATTTTAAAAATATTTCTTATTAATAGATACATTTTTTAAAAAAAACTTTTTATTAACAGCATAAATTTACATACAGAAATATAATATTTTAATTCCCACATACGTCATAATTATCAGGAAAAGGAATTGAAATTGGAATATTTTCTATAATCCTGTTTATAAGTTCTAATATTTCTTTTAATATTTCTCTTTTTTCACTATCAGGTAAATTATATTCTGACACATCTCTAATTTTAGTAAAAAGTTTATGAAAATATACTTTTGTTATTTTCTTTTTAAATTGTTTCATATGAATCACAAAACCATTTTCACTATTAGAAGACTCTTTCTCAATAAACCCTTGTAAAATAGGCATTCGCATTTGCTGTAGTAATACTATTTCAAAGTTAATGGTGTCTATCGCATCTTTCAAAGTAGCAGTAAGTCGTATACGATGATTTAGGTTTTTATCAGAGTCAAATGATGTAGCTATTTTTCCTTCAGCAAACACAGTCTTAGTACGTATATATAATGAACGAATAAAATTTACAAAATTAGAGATTCCCATATTGACGATGTACGTAGTATGTACTCTTCTTATACGTCTACACTTCACATTGATTTAATAATTAATGTTCGTTGTCTTTCGTAGTTTCAAGATTATGTTCCTCCATACTTCTACATAGTTCCCAATAACACAGATCATGATACGTGATGTATTTTTTTAAATTCTCAACACCAACAATAGTAACATAGGTAAAGAGATCTCGATTTGAAACATCAAAGTTTCGGTACTCCACATCATTAAAGTAGATAGTCTCTCCCCATTGTTTCCTAAAACGAATAGAGAACTCGTCAATGTTCTTCGGGTTAATGATTTGATAAAAAGCACTCTCTTCACCGTGAATACTTTTCAATGCATAGTACTGTTGATATAAAACACTATGTGCTGTATTGATATATTCCTCAAGCATATTCTTCTCCCTCAATTTTCTTTCTATTACTTTTTGAATATTTGATAGATATTTTATTTGTACATCCCCTGTAAGCCAGAAACCGTGAGATGTAGGAACGAAAATATTTTCTTCAATTCTTCGCCAAATTCTGATGTCTACATTATTCTTATAGCAACACTTAGAAAATGTTAATGTAAGTCTTTTATTATCGGTTTCTTTTCCTCCACTGATGACTTCGCCCCATTGATTTATAGCGCTATGAGATTTAAATTTTTCACTAGTCCAAGCAGAAATTTGCCTACATATTTCAAATAATTCTTCGGGGGACATATATACACGTGGACCCCCTGTATATTCCAAGTATGGTCCGCATGTAAAATAATCATGTCCGTCGGGGCTTCTTTTATATAATATAGAAACTTCGCTTTTAGGGATTTTAATTTCCCACGAAACAATATCCTCAATGGCGGTGAAACGGTGGAGACGTAACATGTTCTTAATAGTGGCTTGGAATATGAACTGAATATCAGGTTAACACACTCCACGTTGAGTTTGAAACTGAATAGATCAAGTTAACCAATAAGAGATGGACATGAATCTGACGTCATGTTTATGATAGCCAGTAAGAATTGTGAGATTTATGATCTGACTGTTGGAGTTGTTTGGACTTGTTTTATCTAAGAAGAGAGGCTACAGGTGAGGAATGCTCGGTATTTAGATTGCCTGAGGGTCTTTTCGATGCCTAAGTAATAAAAATGAAATATTTAGGGCAAATATTTTTCCAAGAAGAAGAAGGTCAATATTTCTTTGAAAAAAAAAAAAGGGAGATTAGGAAATCTTTGTGGTTAAGAAAAAAATAAACTCTGAGTCCCTTTTTCAAGGAAACAGTTATAAACAGGTTGACTGCATATTTTCAGGTGCTTAGTAAAAATATTTCAGTATGCTGGTGGGGAATCAGGTGGGTGGGGGGTATGAGGGAGGGAATGGGGGAGAAAAAAATCCGTATAAAAGCAGAGATATTCTAAGACATAGCATTAGATTCTACAGCTCTCTTTTACTTCGAAGATGGACTCTCCCCGTGTATTCAATTGTGTTAGTGTGCCTGAACTTCTCAACTGGGAAATCGAGTTCAAAAATATAAAGTTTGCTTTTCAAAGAAGATTCAATGGTGAGCATTATTTCTCATGCACTTCATCAAGACCCAGTAAGAATAGGCCCTTATTTATCAGCATTCAACAACTACGGCAGATTTTTGATACAGTTTATTTTTGGAATTATGAGCAATATTCACAATTATTTGGAGCTAAAATTCCTGGAGACGAAATCTCTGAAATTTTAAACCCTATTCTGGAAGAAAAACGTATTGTACTAAGATATTCATCAAACTCAGAAGGTAGTATTGTAGATGTAAGATTAAGAATGCATTGTAAGGAATCAGACGAATTTGTGTTCACCAATTACGGGTTTACACTCGACGGGATAGATCAAATAATCGATTTTCTTAAATTACGAGAAGAATTTGATTCAAAAATTGAGAGAGCTATAAAATTCGATGAATATTTAGAAAAAGCTTATATGATACTCTATGCTCTGTATAAAGAAAAGAAAAAAACAGATCCATGTATCACAAGTGAAGAAATAATGAAAAAAGTCGACAGAAACGAGTTCGGAGAACGATGGAACGACGAAGTGCTTAAAGTTCAAATAAAGGATCCTGAAGCTTTACACATTCCTGCTAATAGCATCTTCAATTATATAAATGCTCGGTGTAGAACTGACTTAAAATATAGTATCGAAATTTGGGATATGATGGACTCTAATTTATAATTTCTAAGTGAAAAAATGTTATTAAGTGAAAACATTGTTAAAATGTTAATATATATATATATATATATATATATATATATATATATATATATATATATATATATATATATATATATATATATATATATATATATATTTGTGATAATAAAATAATGTTAAGTGTAACCATTTTTGTCAATAAATAAAATATTTTAAATCTTGATTTACTCTTATATATATATATATATATATATATATATATATATATATATATATATATATAT
>SEYY01018360.1:0-2500 GCA_009176605.1 Armadillidium nasatum
ATAATTATTAAAATAATAATAATAAGTATAATGATAATAATAAAAACGATGATAGTAATAATAACAATGATAATAATTATAATGATATTAATAATAATTATTATAATAATAATAAAAACGATAATAATGATAATCATATAATATTAATAATAATGATGTTAATAATAATAACAATAAAGAAGACGCCAAAATCCGAAATTTTTATCGCTGGATTAGGATTATTTCGAGCATAAAATCTTAATTAATTAATTTATTAATGGAAATTAATCTTATTTACTTAATTAATATTTGTTAATAATTAATAGCTAAGTCTAATAATAATAATAATAATAATAATAATAATAATAATAATAATAATAATAATAATAATAATAATAATAATAATAATAATAATAATAATAATAATAATAATAATATTATAATATATAATAATAATAATAATAATATTATTATGTTGTTAATATTGATCTAAAAATTTACATAAAATTGATTTGTCGTTCATAAAACTTATCTTTAACTATCTTTCGTTCAATTAATTGATCTTCTGTAAATTGATCTCATTTTCAACAAAATGACGAAAATTGATCTTTTGTTCAAGAAATTAATAAAAACTGATTTACGGTTCAATAAATTGATGGAAACTGATCTCTTATTGTTCGCTCATAAAACTAATCAATATCAATCTGTCGTTCAGGAAAATGATTAAAATGAAACATTCGTTCAAGAAATTAATTTGATCTGATTAATAAATTATTTAAGATTGTTTTAAAATGATCTATCATTCAACAAGCTGATCTAAAATGATTTAGTGTTGATCAAATTGATCGAAACTGATCCTACATTCAACAGATTGATCTATATCGATCTTTCGTTCAACAAACTGATCTAAATTCATCCACGTGCCAGACAAACTGATTAATTGTTCAACTAATTGGTGTGAGTTAATCTATTGTTTACGAGATTGATCTAATACAATCTATTGTTTAAAAAATGTGCACAAAATTATTTTATAATGAAGCAAATTAATGATATCACAAATTTATTGAAATTTTCAAATTTTTTCAAAGTTTCATTTTTCTTTCATTTTAAAATAATGAAATTTCTTCCATTTTCACCAAAAATGAACTTTTAAAATGTAATCGATGGGAAACAAGCACAATATATATATATATATATATATATATATATATATATATATATATATATATATATATATATATATATATATATATATATATATATATATATATATATATATATATATATATATATATATATATATATAATATATATATATATATATATATATATATATATATATATATATATATATATATATATATATATATATATATATATATATATATATATATATATATATATATATATATATATATATATATATATATATATATATATATATATATATATATATATATATATAATATATAATATATAGAAAATCTAAAAGTTCGTTTTCCAAATTATATCAATTGTTTTTTAAAACCACCTTTAATAAAATAACAAAAAGTAAAACACTAAA
Source organism: Armadillidium nasatum (assembly GCA_009176605.1). NCBI lineage: Eukaryota > Metazoa > Arthropoda > Malacostraca > Isopoda > Armadillidiidae > Armadillidium > Armadillidium nasatum. The sequence continues at coordinate 1,544 of SEYY01018360.1, forward strand.
ATGTGAACAACAGTAGAAGTAAAAAAGTCATATCAAAGTAAAAAGATGAAAAGCACTTGTTACGTTTCGGAGAAACCATCTTTCTCTCTCTTCAGTATGTTATACTCTGAAGAGGGAGACAGGTTGTTTCTCCGAAACGTAATAAGTACTTTTCATCCTCTTACTTTCTTATGAATTTTTTGCTTCTTCTGTTGTTCCTATTTTAGTGCTTTACTTTTTGTTATTTTATTAAAAGTGGTTTTATGAAACAATATATATATATATATATTTTATATATATATATATATATATATATATATATATATATATATATATATATATATATATATATAATATATATATAGTGTGGAAGGCTTATATTTTGTGTGAGGAATACAAGGATAGACTCTTTGATTAACACTTGAAGAGTCAAGGGATTAATATCAGACGTCTCTTTTCAACCTATTCTTTTTTATTGAATCTTCTCACACAAAATTTAATTTTTATCAAGAGATCGATGAAAAGGATATATATATATATATATATATATATATATATATATATAATATATATATATATATATATATATATATATATATATATATATATATATATATATATATATATATATATATATATATATATATATATATAATATATAATTATATATATATATATATATATGGTGTCCCGGGAGTGATACGTCATTTGAAAACACAAAGTTATATCAGTATAGGTCGGAATCAGAAAGGGTGGGGAATTATGTCTTATTGAGGGAAAAAATAGGTATGCAAAATGTGAACCTTCGTTACAAAATTGTAAGGAGAAGACCTTGAAAACGGTCGCTAAACAGTGTTAGTCGTAGTTAATGTAATTTGCAAAGGAACATAAGTGTAAGGAGTAGATTTTGAATACGGTTAGTAAACAGTGTTAGTCATTTTTACTGTCATTTGAACGTAATGATTATCTTACGCATGC
>SEYY01018361.1:7500-20000 GCA_009176605.1 Armadillidium nasatum
TAGAAATAGATACATAGGTAAAAAGAAGAATAAGTCAAACCACAAAATGTTTCCCTTTTATTCATTTACTGACCTACTATCAGAAGCAATTAAAGCCCGTCTTGGCATGTTAGCCACTTAGACAATAAGTTCTACAGCAAAACCTCGATCAATGATTACCCATTACATTTTTCACCACTTAGCTCGAAGCCTACTAGCATTAAATATTATAAATAAAAATACTTCATTCGTGCATATATATATATGTAAAATTATCTATCTATCTATATATATATATATATATATATATATATATAATCTTAAACTCGCAGCACCTTATCATAAATCATACACACTCAGCAATTAATCTAGAGCTCTAATCTCAACCATCATAGAAATACGATCTTTCGATATATACACACACACACAGAGATAAATATATATATATATATATATATATATATATATATATATATATATATATATATATATATATATATATATATATATAATATATATAAATATAAATATAAAATCTCAGGAATATTTACTTATCGGATACTGCGCTAAAAACTACAGCTCCAGTTAATATTCCTAGCATGTAACTTGCTTGAGTTGTTGACATAAGCCACCGTCTATCACAAACTAAATTCCACTGAAATATATATATATATATATATATATATATATATATATATATATATATATATATATATATATATATATATATATATATATATATATATATATATATAGTATATATATATATATATATATATATATATATATATATATATATATATATATATATATATATATATATATATATATATATATATATATATATATAATATATATATATATATATATATATATATATATATATATATATATATATATATATATATATATATATATATATATATATATATATATATATATATATATATATATATATATATATATATATATATATATATATATATATATATATATATATATATATATATATATATATATATATATATATATATATATATATATATATATATATATATATATATATATTATATATATATATATATATATATATATATATATATATATATATATATATATATATATATATATATATATATATATATATATATATATATATATATATATATATATATATATATATATATATAATATATTATTTTTTAAAATCGATTTTTCAATTCTAAAATATATTATTCTCTTATTCGAAAAATATATTATTACATTAATTTAAAAATATATTATTTGATTAATTCAAAAACATAATCTACTTAATTCACAAAAAATACTTAATAGATTAATTGATTAACTTAAAAATATATTATTTTATTAATTCAAAAGTATTTTCTTACATTAATTCGAATATATTTTATTCGTTTATTTCAAAAATACAATTTTAAAAAATTCAAATATTTATTCACATATTTATTTTCAATTAATCAAATATATAACACTGAATTATTTTAAAAAATATATTGTTCGATTATTCAAAAATTTAATAATGAATTATTTCAAAAATTTATTTTTCCATAAATTCAAATTTTGTCATTCGATTAATGAAAAATATGTAAAATATTTCCAAAAATCATTATTCGATTATTTCAAAAATATATCAAATATTTCAAAATATCATTTTCAATAAATTCAGAAATATATCAAATATTTCAAAAATATTTGATATGGTAAATTGAATAATATATTATAAAATAATATATTATTTTTTCATTATTTTATTATTCTCACCTCTGTTACAACCGTTGATTTAAATATATCATCTTTATATGTCCAAGATTGGCATTTCTTCTTTTCAATATTAGAATAAAAAGAAGAATTATAATCATAAATATTGGTTTCATTTATAGACGTTAAATCAATATCATAATATTCACATTTTGATAGTTCGAGATTTCCCATTTTTCCAATTACCCTATGAGAAAAAATTTAAAAATTATATAAAAATTATTCAAAAATTACATAAAAATTTTAAAAAAAATTATGTCAAAAATCAAATGAATTGAAATATCTGTTATATTGATGGAACATATTTTTAAAAATTTATATAAAATTAAGCGAATTTATAATATATTAATTTACATTAATTAGGCTGTAATTAGAAAATAATTGTAAGAATTTTAATTGATCTTTTAAAGTATTACAAACTCTACCCAACTTACCAAGGGAATGAGGCGTTGTACAATGGATTTTCTTCTGTAATATTCTGGTCATGAAGATAAGGCACATTGCATGAAAATTCAGGAGTTGCAGCTAAATAAACTAAATTGTAAAAAATAGAAAAACATACTATTAATTAACCTAATTTAGTGAGGGTAGAAATGTACCTTTATAATTACATGAAGTGCTACTAAACACACACACACATACACACTCATGTAGATGCATATATATATATATATATATATATATATATATATATATATATATATATATATATATATATATATATATATATATATATATATATATATATATATATATATATATATATATATATATATATATATATATATATATATATATATATATATATATATATATATATATATATATATATATATATATATATATATATATATATATATATATATATATATATATATATATATATATATATATATATATATATATATATATATATATATATATATATATATATATATATATATATATATATATATATATATATATATATATATATATATATATATATATATATATATATATATATATATATATATATATATATATATATATATATATATATTATATATATATATATATATATATATATATATATATATATATATATATATATATATATATATATATATATATATATATATATATATATATATATATATATATATATATATATATATATATATATATATATATATATATATATATATATTATATATAATGAAATATTACCAGCTCCCATATTATGTAAAGCAGTGAAGAAACCACAAAGTCCACATATAAGTGTCAGTTGCCACTGATAACGATTATAATCACCACATTCTCGTAGTATCACTTCAAAGGCTTTACTTGCATTCTCAGGAGTAGATTTTCTCCACGATGAAAGGGAATCAGATTTTAAAGGCAGATTTACTTCACTATCAGAATATTCCAAGTTTTCTTTGCTATTTTCCATCCTTGTTAGGTTTTCTTTGCTGTTTTTGTATTCGGTTAAATTTTCTTCATAGCTTTGTTTCTTTGAAATGTTTTCTTCAGAAGTTTTCAGCGATGGCTCTTCTTCGTTCAGAGAAGTAAGCTCTTTTATTGGATATTTCATTTTCTAATTATTATATTATCATATATTATATATATATATATATATATATATATATATATATATATATATATATATATATATATATATATATATATATATATATATATATATATATATATATATATATATATATATATATATATATATATATATATATATATATATATATATATATATATATATATATATATATATATATATATATATATATATATATATATATATATATATATATATATATATATATATATATATATATATATATATATATATATATATATATATAGGGAGAGATAGACAAACTGAAATAGAAATAGATAGATAGACAGATAGAGTAGATAGATAGATAGATAGATAGATTGATAGATAGATAGATAGATAGATAGATAGATAGATAGATAGATAGATAGATAGATAGATAGATAGATAGATAGATAGATTGATAGATAAATAGATAGATAAATAGATAGGTATGAAGAATTATTTTCTCAAAAATTTCTTCGTAAATAAACTATTCGTTGTTGTTATACTATAGTTATTGTGCTACAATTAAAATAGCATTTTCCTTTTCAACTTTTGTATTAAACTTTTCATCAAACCTAAATATTTGAAAAAAAAAAATAAATAAATAAAAAGAAACACACACTCTCACACACACTTGATGGGATGAAATCTGTAAATAAATAAAAATTAAAAAAAAAAATTCCTTTTTTTTAAAGTTTTATTGAGATAGAAAAGGAGTTTTGAAATTAAACCTTGAAAACAAAGTTCCAAGTAAAAAAAAAAAAAAAAAAAAAAAAAAAAAAAAAAAAAAAAAAAAAAAAAAAAAGGGTTTTAAATACCAGAGTAAAGATAAACTTAAGACGTTACATTTATTTTTAATATGAAATAACTTCATAAAATTATAATTTACATCAAAAGTAAATTAAGGAGTAAAGCAATAGTAGCAATGAGTGATAAAAGGCACCCTCATGATAAACAGATACATCAAATTGAAGACCAGGAAAAATTAAATATTTTTAAAAAGGAGAATGAGGAAGTTTTCATTTAAAAAAAAAAATTCTAAAAAAGAATATATATATATATATATATATATATATATATATATATATATATATATATATATATATATATATATATATATATATATATATATAATATATATTAATAATCTCATAATCATCACCATCCAACCCGGTAGGCAGGGGAATGTCGACTACTACTTCTGGAGAATGTTCTCAATGCATTCCTGCCCCAAATATTCGGTTCTCTTCCACCTCTTCTAATGTCTTGCTCCGTTTATGGTTTCTGCCACTGCCTTCATCCATCTTTTTCTCGGTCTTCTCGCAGATCTCCTTCCTTCTGGTCACCACTCCAGCATCTCTCTCAGCCTCTCTCCTTTCTCCATTTTCTTCATGTGATCAAACCATTTCAAATGGTTTCTTTCCACGCCCTCCAAAATCGATTCCATCTGAAGTTCCTCCAGTATACCAGTTCACTCCTCATCCTATCTCTCAGCGATACCCCTCTAATGACTCAGAGCACACTCATTTACGGTACTTCAATTACGTTTTTATTCACTATATTCATTGTCTAACATTCCGAATAATACAACAATATTTGTCTCAGAATTGTTTTATATATTAGTATTTACACTTTAGTAGCTGATACAGCATTCCCACTTTCATTGAGAATCTTCCTTTTCGTAAAACACCACACCCAAGTGTTCGCCTCCTTAAGTCTAGTTCACAATTCCCTCTTGTCTCTCTCTTTTCTATTACCCTTATTTATGTTTTCTGTCAGGTTATCCTTATGCCTATTGAATTCAGCACATCATTCCACCTATTCAAGGCTTCCTGAAGATCCTCAGTTCTTGATGTTATCACTGTAACATCATCTGCGTATATTAACGTGTGTCTACTATTCTCTCTCTTATGCATATTTTTTAAAAACACCTGTGCTGGTATAGAGTGCGGAAAGCAACTGTGACAATACACTGCCCTGTCTAACTCCGGTTTTCCCTCCAAACCATTTCTTGTTTTCCTTTTCTCCGATAATTTTCATAGTTTTCATACAAGCTCTTAATAGCTGTTATTAATTTCTCCGAAAATTATATATATATATATATATATATATATATATATATATATATATATATATAATATATATATATATATATATATATATTATATATATATTATATATATATATATATATATATATATTTTTCAATTTACTTTTGTCCGTCTAAATTTTCAGTTTTTTTTATTTTTAATTTTTAACAAGTAGGTTTAGCAACCAAACACAAAAGAAACATTGAAATAATCCTATACTCACTAATTTCCAAATAAATAAATAAATAAAACCTTAAAGCACAGATTAAGAATTCGAATTCGAGATTGAAATTTCCGTGTTATCAAAGTAATCTCTAAACGACAACTATTATAAATGCGAGATAAAAGCTATCAATTCAATAAAATGAGTACAGACCTACTGATTATATTAAGAGGAAGTTTTCTATCTCTGACCATCCTCTTATCAAGTGATGCTCAAAATCTAATTGATTTGATAAAAAATAATAATAATAATAAGATTTTATTTTATTTTTAGCGATGTATGTGGTATTAAATAAATAGTCCATAGAATCCGAAAAATATTATAATAATCGTAATAATAATAATAATAATAATAATAATAATAATAATAATAATAATAATAAAATAATAAAATAATAATATAACAATAATAATAATAAATAATAATAAATAATAATAATAATAATAATAATAATAATAATAATAATAATATTGCACAACGGCAAAATAAAAATCACTTCCAGCAACAGTACTTCAAACAATATCGATGCAAACGTCAGTGCTAGACCTACAATTCATACCAATACCAGCAATTATACCATACCAACAACAATACCAAAATCAACAATGCAGTACCAACAACAACGACAATATCAAAACTAAAGTAATACTGGCATCTATTCCAATACCAACAATAATAATATCAAAATTACAATAATAACAACAAAATTACAGTATGACTAAAAACATTTTTTCTAGAACCAACAATAATAACAAAAACTCGACTAAAATAATTCTTATACCAACAAAAAATCATCCTCCCACTCCATAAAACAAAAATAAAATAAAATTAAATGAAATAAAATTAAATAAAATAAAATAAAATTTAAAAAAATTTACAAGTGCAACAAACGTTAGTAAAAATTCTTATACCCACAATGTGTAAAATCCATGAAGCAGTAACAACAACAACAACAACAACAACAATAACAACAACAGGAACAACTTCAAAAACAACAACAACAATACAACAACAATTACAACAATAATAACAATAACAGCAACAATCACAAAAACAGCAACAACAACAACAACAATAAAAACAACAATAACAGCAACAACAACAACAACCAAAATTACATAGCCAATACCATCATCATCAACAATAACAATATCAGTTAATACAATTTCAATACTACCACCACCAATGAACAAATTAATATTATACTGCAATACTGCAAATATTGTCCTAACGAATCGTTGGGACAAGTGGCAAAAATTCAACAACAAAATCTTTCAGTTATTTTCTTATTGGGAAATAAATCGGAGAAGCGACTTTCTTATACTAAACATGTCTTTTCTCTATTGAAAATTTTACTATGTGACATTTTTGCCACTTGTCCCAACGATTCGTTAGGACATTTTTCGCAGTGTACCGAAACCTAGCAACAACAACAACAATAGCAAGAATAATGGCAAGAAAGCAGCAACTCATTACAAAAAATTTTATCAAACCGCTTCACTAACTAGAAATAGCAGTTTACAACTAGCACAATCACAATCAGTTAATTAACAGCTGCATCTCAAACCCAATAGCAAAACAATCAGCTATATATGTGAAATGAACATATCTATCCTTAAATACATGTTAACAAATGCTATCAATGACAATTACTAAATTTTGAAATAGTAACAACTTACTAGTATCAATATAGTTTAATCAGCAACAATATAGTTGATTATTAAAGCTATCAACAACAACAATCAATCAATACAAAAACAAGTCAATCACACACAACTAATAGCAATCATACATCAATCAGACGCCAGAGCACAGAACGTACGATATACTGACTGTACCTCAGTGGAGTCATACCGATTAAATCATCGCTATGCAGACATTAAGCGTATATACATGTAAACTATAAATCGCATTATAACTTTTATGGTATAGTTTGCCCTATTTTAGTTTTATAGGCTGGTGACACGTTGAAGTTTTAAGGTGATCAGTGCACGATATGTGGGAGTGTTTTGGCAGGTAAGAGGATTAACCTTTTAATAGATCCTATTAATCCAGAATTTTATACATGAGGAATGTAAACACAGGTCAATCGAGATTATTTGACTACTTTTAATAACTCTACTGGATTGAATGAGAAGATACTCTGGAATTACTCGAGTCATTTGTACTTGCACCCAAAAGTTTATATATATATATAATTAACATATATTATATTGTATTAATATAAGCCTAATTATATTTAATTCTTCATTTGCTTTATCAAAAATTTCTCACATTTCCACTAACCTCATCATTTTCACACTTCACTCTCATCTCATCTATCTATTATATATATTTATATATATATCTTTATATATATATATCTTTCTCTATTCTCATCTTTATATATATTATTCATCTTCTCAGTGGAGTCTTTCTGGCAGGGTGCCCTATGTTCGCTCTCGTGCCTATTGTGGTGCTCATGCTCATAGTGGGCATTTCAAACATCCTCACTCTACATTCACACTTGTTTGGTTGGGAGATTATACTTTGATTATAGATTACATTCCCAATGGTAGTTCAGTTAGAATTTAATTTATAACTTCGCTTAATAATACTTCTCCACTCGGAGGGTATTCATAAAAATTGTCATAAATGTGTATTCCTCATTTAATAGCTGATGGTAGGAATATATTACTATATTTTGGAGAGTGGTAGCTGGTTATATTTCTGTCTGTTGACAAACATTAGACGAAACCTAACAAAATATTGCATATTTTATTAGTTTATGCGTTTGTGTCAATCTATATATATGAGTGCACACAATTGTTACATTTAAGGATACATCATGACATGACAATAGTGTCACAGACGACACCTATTATTGTTTTCCAACACAATGCCTTTCGACTATTCTATTTAGAGGCTGGATCGAGTAAATAATTCATAAGCGACTGATAGGCAAAGAATCATAATAAGCATTATCACATGAAACATTGAAAATGCCATAAAAGTATCCTACTTCCCTTTTGCCCGATTTTCGGGACCGATATAGTAAAGGGATTTATCAATGTATTAGATGCGGGACTGGTGGTCATTTTTGGAGTTTTTACAAAATGGAAAACTGAACTGTGATAAACTGAATAACTTTACCTTGAGGAGATGTCGGAGAGAGAAAGAACAGAAAATTTGGAGTAAATAATCGTTTCACATACCTACATAATCAAATAGCCGAAAGTTTGGCTGACGTAGTTCGCATTTACATATTGGATTCTTTCAGGTTTAGCCTAAAGTAAAGGCCGAGTGGTTTCCAACGGAAAGTAATATCACTTGATATATATATCATATATTTATCATTAACTATTACTATATATATATATTATATCTCTAATATATATACTTATATAATAATATTATCATTATATATACTTATATCTATATACCTCTTATACTATATTTATTTATCATTATTTATTCTTTATTACCTTCAAATCAACAGTACCAATTCTTAAAGAATAGTTTAAAAAAATAATATGTATTGCAACAGGAAGAAATGATGAAAATAAATAATTATGCGATACAATAGTCAGTTTAATTACAATCAGTCCCTTTCCATGTATGCAGTTCGGCTCACCTCGCCACGATAAGATCTGTTCGAATAAGTACACCCAGTCCGGAGAGGGCCTAAGGATGGTAAGTCCTATACCACTATTATATATTTGTCAATATTTGGGATGATTGTTATTATAGTAGTTATTAGGCTCCAAGTTTATTTGGCTCGCTCTTCAAGAGATTTTTTTACTTTAACGCGATTATTAAAATAAGGCCATAATCTCTATATTCTCAGTCTAATGCATTCGCACCTTTCCTAGTCTTATTTTTGCGTCATCTATAATAGAGACGATCACATCGATTAATAGTACTGCGCAGCACACCCAACGCGACGGCTATATATTACCTCAATATTGGAGTAACTTTACTAAAATTAATTGTTACTTTATATAATTAACATAAGGATGAGCATTTTAAATCTCAGTAATATATATACTTACTTTTACTTTATAAAGTATGAATATATATATACAGTTATATTTATATTTTATGTTATAGTATGTTTTATTTTATTTTTTTTGATAATTATTTATTTTTTTTACTGTTATATTTTATTTTTAAATTTATCTATTTTACCCTATATATTTATTAATAATTAACTTTATTTAATCTATGTTTACCTTAATTAATTATCCTTTTTTAAATTAATAGTATAAAATAAATTTAACATAAATAAGTTGAATAAACTAATTGAATATATATATATATTTGATGATAATAATAATATTATACTTATAATTAAAATAATTTAATTAATTTACAGTAAATATTATAAAAATAGTTAATTAACAATATATAATCTATTTTAACCTATTGGATCCTATATAATAACAACTATAATTTAGTATAATTAAATTTATTATTATTATAATAATTTTAAGAATAATTATGATAATAATGATGAGATTTTCTATATATTAATAATTTGTAAATATTTTTATATATTGATGAGTTTAGATCTTCTTTATATGTGCTTAGTAGCTGTACAAAATAGAAATAATAATTGTACTTCTTGTGAAATAATGTACTCTGCCTAAACGAGATAACAATTAAGACTAATTAATAAAAATACACATAAGACTCTAATTAGTTCTTCATCTCTTATCTTATCGCTCGAGTTTGGTAATCCCGCTCCCTTCAAGGTACCATAACTTACGAGTCAGTATATGATAATTAGGATACGGAATTAGTGCTAATAATGCAAGATAGATTACATCTTACATCACAATTCCTTTTGATACGAAGTATTGCGCACAATAAACAACTAATAATTATAGTAATAGCAAATTATAATAATAATTACATAAAATAAAAATAATAATACAGCAATAATAATAATAGTATAACAATGAATAACAATAATAATTGAAGTTATAAAGTGAAGTGATGATAAGACGAGCATAGATTACCTAGAGTATCACGGCTTCTGTATATTATGATATTATTAGATCAAATCAATTAGATGAGGAATATGTATCAAATAATATAAATATGATGCAGATATAGTTAAACCAATAATATATTTATATTTAGTCTATCGCTGATACATAATAAGATTGTTGTAGAATTACATATAGTAGAATATGAATAGTTAATAAAAGATAATTATAATATAATTGTAGATTATTGATAATAATAAAAATTATAACAATAGTATATCAGTAATATAGTAATAATATACTAATAATATACTAACAATAATAATTCAATTTACTTATTAATTTGAATAATAATATTAAATTAAATAATAATTAATAATATAAATATAAAATTATTAATAATAATTTTAATTATAATAATAAAAATAATCTCTCAAAGATTTATTATTATTTTTAAACTGGGTAAATATAGTGGTTTTTTAGTATTATCTATGGCGTAAATTTTTGGTATGCTAATAAGGTGTACTCCAAGTTTGTTTTAAATTATATTTATTTTCTGATTAATTATTTAATATATATATAATCTATTTTATTATATTATTAATATTATATTTAATATATATATTAATATAATATTATATATATACTATATTTATAATTATTTATATATATATTTATATATATATTATTATATATATATATTATATATATATTATATTAAAACTATATATATAATATAACTTAATTATACTATTATTATATATATATATATATTAATATATATATATACTGTAGATTATTATATGCGTTAATCTGCCACTAGTATATCTAGTACGAAATTACTACTTATTTATTATATATTTTTTTTAAATTAAATGTTTTAAAATTTATACTTATTTAATATTATTTACTATTATATTTACATATATTTTATATTTATTATTATTAATAACAATAAAAAAAAAAAAAAAAAAAAAAAATTTAATTATTTTATTTAATATATATATAATTTAAAATTTTTTTTTCTATTTTTAAATTTTAAAAATAAATATTTTTATTTCAATTTTATATTTATATATTTTTATTTTTTCGAACATTATTTCTCACCTCATAGCATCTCACTATTCACTACTTTCATTTTCTAGTATATACACTCCCGCATACCCCAACTATTCTTTAAATCACATACTTATTTCCCCCCTATCTATTACTAGCTATCACTACCACTATTTATCCACCTACTACGATAATATTAATTATTAAAATAAACATTAAATTTTATTGACATATATCGATTTTTCCATATTTCCATATTGCATACATATCATACTATATTAGATAGCTGCCTGACACTCTAAAATTGATATATACTATAATCATCTTTTACTCCTTACCTTCATTGATGTATTTAGCGTAACAGTTAACGCCATTTTCAACCATTAAACATATATATTAATATACTTATAATAATATATATATATATATATTATATATAATATATAATAATATATAATTATAAATATATATATATTATATATTAGATATATTATATAATAATATATACTTATATATATATTATAACATAATATATTTATATTATATATATATATATTATATTATATTAATATAAGAGATTAGAGAATGAGGACGAGAGAGAGAGTAGAAGAGTAGTATATAAATTATAATAATACATAGAAGAGAGAGAGCGAGAGATTAAGTAAGCTAAATATATATATATTAATATATTAATATAGTATTAATTATTATATATATATTATTATCTATATATATATATATTAATATATTATAATATATATTTATTAATATTATCATATACATATATATATATTTTATATACTATA
>SEYY01018361.1:27500-30000 GCA_009176605.1 Armadillidium nasatum
CCCACTACAGCAATTTAATGTGGCAGAAATGAAAATAAAATAAAATGTTTTATTAAATCAACATTATGAAGCAAAATTTGACATGGAAAATAAAATGTTATAAATATTAAAGATTTTATAAAATTTTCTGACAAAATTTTTCATATGTTTGCAAATAATATAAAATCGAAAAAAAAAATTTTTTCAAAAAAATATAAAAAAAAAAAAAAAGGTAAACTGAGCTTAAAAAATAAAATTTTTTAAAAATTAACAAGGTTTATGTCATGGGTTTACAAGGAAAAGGTATTAAGTCCAAAAATGCAAAATAGGAGTTATCAGTGGTAGTAAGTACAACAAACTGTGTACTATACACAGGGAAAAGGAATTAAGTCCTACCCCTTATAGTTCCTTATAGCAATGAAATCGTCACAAATTCTTAAATTCATTACACACACAATGTTTTCGAACTTTAAAATTGATTTACCTCGAAACCACTTTTTTGGACTTAGTATCTTTTCTTTACAAGCTCGCGATGATCAATATCGGTTGATTTTAAAAAAAAAAAAATTTGGATTTTTCCTAATTTCTTAGTTTTTTTCCAATTTCCTTCATTTGTGAAAGAGAATATTTAATTATATTTATTTTTTAAATTTGTTACATTTTCTTAAAAACGTAAATTAATAATTAAAGAAACTATTAATGAACGTATTAAGATGAGATTATAAAATCTATAGCATTTTTTTTTAGCCAGAACAATTCAGGTAATTTTAGGCACTGAATAATAGCTTTAATTTTCTTTCAATATTCATTCAATTATAATGAAAATTTTGATGTAGATAAATTGGGTGATTTACCTCTACAATATTTAGGAGTTTTCTTTACATTACATTATATTATATTATATTATATTATATTATATTACATCACATTATATCATGCCTTCTCTCGAAGCAGAATTATTTAAAATTTTCAATCAGTTTTTTCACACTTTATTTTTAATTTCTAATACCACCATCGTTAATAAAAGAAAAAAAAAATCTTCTCTATTCTAAATTTAACACAATATGTGAGATTAGTACATAATAACAATAGTAATAATATTAATAATGGTAATAATAATAATAATAATAATAATAATAATAATAATAATATAATAATAATAATAATTATGAAATATATATGTAATAATAATAATAATAATAATAATAATAATAATAATAATAATAATAATAATAATAATAATAATAATAATATAATTTAGCAAAATTAGGAATACCTCTGAAAATATGGCTAAGGTTTTTATTTAAAATGTGTTAATAAATCAACAATTCTAATCCACCAATAATATTAAAACAATCTTAAGAATAAATAAGTATTGTTAAAAATACTTCTAGAGTGAAGACTGAAAAATATTAAGTTAAAATAGGTTTCAGGTGTGAAGTCAAGATACGTTATAGTAAAAGAAGTTCTGAGGTGAAGATTGAGAAACATCAACTTAAAAAAATCTTCCTAAGTGAGGCTCTAAAGATATTATATTTAATTCACTTCTTAGATAAATATCTAGAACTATCAATATATATAGGGCTTCTAGGTGAAATCGAAATATATCAAACATAAATTTGAGAGGGCTTTCGTGAAGAAGTTTAGGAATATTGTTTTTTTTTTTAAATCTCTATTAATTTACAGTTTGGGAAACTAAATTAAAACAATAATATTATATGAAAATCTAGATACATTGAACTAAAATACAACCATAGGGTGAAGATCGACGTCTAGTGTAAACCTTTGGGTTAAAGATTGACGTCCAGCGAATACCTGTAGGGCTAAAATTGACGTCCAGCGAATAAAACAAAATAAGCAATACTTACTTCAGAAACGACCGTAGACACGTAAACGGTTCTGTCGTAAACCCAAGCATCACATTCTTTCATTTCGAGGCTTTTGTAAAGGGAACTATTTCTTTGAATTGAAGTTGGCTTTTCAATTTTAGAGAAATCGTAATCGTAATACTCGCATTTTGACGGGGTTAATATATTTAACTTGTTGTAGACCCTGTAGATATTTAACGAAAATATTAAAAATGATCAAAAAATAAAATAATATAATAATAATAATAATAATAATAATAAAATAATAATAATAATAATAATAATAATAATAATAAATATTAATAATAATAAAGTAATAATAAGTATTAAATAAAATAATAATTTAATAATATATTTTTTTTTTTTTTTTTTTTTTTTTTTTTTTTTTTTTTTTTTAATAAAAATTTAAAATTTATTAGAATACATTATATAATAATTATTTAGGTATTTATGACAAAGCAAATAATCTCGAGCTTTCATATATAATTAAACCAATTCAATAAATATGATTGACTGTTACCATAGTATATATATAATATATATATATAGTATATATATATATTTATATATATATATATATATATATATAATATATATATATTTATATATATATTTTTTTTTTTTTTTTTTTTTTTTTTTTTTTTTTTTTTTTT
>SEYY01018361.1:47500-50000 GCA_009176605.1 Armadillidium nasatum
CTGAAGTTAATTATGAGTTCGATTTCAATTGCTTGAAGATAGATTTTCCTAATTTTTTTTTTTTTTTTAATTTTTTACCTTGATTCGATATCATCGTTGTTCTCTATTTCTCTTTAAAAATGTAAAGAAATGGAAGTTAATGACAAGTTTAACACCAATAAACTTGTATATCAAACATTTTCTTTGAATGATTAAATATTGTCGCTCTTCACAATTTCATAAAACTACTTCCCTGATTAAATTGTGTGGCAAAAAAAGAAATTCTTTGAAATTCCTTATGAGAAAAGGTTATTTTCATTATTAATTTGCTACGCCATTAAAATCGCATCCAAAAAACCAGCTATTTTTCCCTCTCAATTTTTATTTCTCTAAATAATGTATATAAATTTCAATTGATCGTTGCTCGTATGACTTACCTTTAAATTCTGGTTTTAATTTAGATTCTATTCATTGAATGCTTTCGATTTTTGTCTTATTTTAGGAATAAACTCAAAAACTGTATTGAGTTTTTCAGGTGAAATCTAACAGACGTTTTCATTAACAGGAACTGTTATATTTTTAGGTATTATATTCAAAATTTCAAGTAGTGAAGTCTTGTGTTTCATTTACTCTCATGGCAGCTTCGGCAAATTGCTTTGAAAAATTCAAGTTCTTATTCATTAAAATACTTCCGTTTCCTCGCTTGAAAACTTCAGTTATTATTATTATTATTATTATTATTATTATTATTATAATTTTATTATTATCACTGTTATTATTCAAATGAGTATTATTATTATCATAATTTTATTATATTAAAATTACTAATACTATTATTATTATTATTATTATTATTAATATCTATTGAGAAACTTGATAATTTATTAAAAGGAAAATAACTTCCAATAAATCGAGTCATTCATTTCATATATTACTAAGGAAAATGACTTCAAACAGAGCCATAATTTTATTTCTTAAAAGGAAAATGACTTCCAGTAAGACCAGTCTCAATTTTATTTCTTATTTATTTCTTTTTAAGAAAAAAATTCTTCAGATATAAAGTTTTACATCTTACAAAGAAAATAATTTCAAAAAGACTAGTTAGGATTTTATTTCTTATTTAAGGAAAATAACTTCAGGTACAAAGAGTCTATATTTTATTTCTAACTTAATATATAGAATTACAAAAATAAACTTCTACATAAGCTACACATACTGATTGAAATCAAACAAAAAAAAACAAAAAAAAACGAAACAAAAATCCATATAAATATATATTTAAAATTCACAATATGTATTGAAGGTGAATAACTATCTTAAAAGCTTTAGCAGTTATGATGATTTGACTTTTAAATAAATTATATTACTAATGTAAACAATGAAAAAATATATTAAATAACTTTTTTTTAATTATTTAAATTGTAATAGAATTATATATGTTTTAGCTGTTATAATATACTGATGCCCAAGAATCTTTCAGTTCAATCTGAAAAATTTATATTTATTTTATATATATATTATATATATATATATATATATATATAATATATATATATATATATATATATATATATATTATATATAATTATATATATATATATATATATAAATTTTAATTAAAAAAAATTTTTTATAATGAATTAATAAAATAATAATAATAATAATAATAATAATAATAATAATAATAATAATAATAATAATAAAATAATAATAAAATAATAATAATAATAATAATAATATAATTAAAGTTTCTGAAACTACACCAAAAACATTGACATACCTGCTAAATGATTTATATATAATATATATATATATATATATATATATATATATATATATATATATATATATATATATATATATATATATATATATATATATATATATATATATATATATATATATATATATATATATATATATATATTTAACTTTTTTTAAAAAAATCTGAAAATATTCTAAAATATCACATTTTTAATTAAATTTACCGAAACAAAATTAATTTCTTTTATGAAACTCTAAGGGTAAACGAAGGAGAAAAAAATTCAAGTTTTCAGAGGATTAAAAGAGAAAATCCATAAACAAAAGTCTCAAATATAATAATAATAATAATAATAATATAATAATAATAATAATAATAATAATAATAATAATAATAATAATAATAATAATAATAATAATAATAATAATAATAATAATAATAATAATAATAATAATAATAATATACAAACCTTTTAGAAACTAAAAGAAAATTTTACATGAACAGAACATTTACAATTTAAAAAAAAAAAAGACTAAACTTCTTAGAAACGAAATCAAAGAACAGAAAGAAAAATAAGTACATGAACAAAACCTTTCCAAACATAGAGTAGAACAAAAGGAAAAAGAACAATGAACAAAACTTCCGAAATCAAAAACACCAAAAAAGAAATTTAAATACAAAAATAAAGATTTTCAAAACAACAACAACAAAAAATCACATGAACAAAATTAATGAAAAAAAAAACAAATAATGAACCTT
>SEYY01018361.1:52500-57500 GCA_009176605.1 Armadillidium nasatum
TAATAATAATAATAATAATAATAATAATAATAATAATAATATTTGACAAGATTACTAAGAATATTGCTGTTCCCTCAGAAGCTTAAAAAATTTGGAACAAAATGCTATGACTCGAAGGTGAGAGAAAATGTAGGAATTTTTTTAGAAGCTTTAGTGTTAGGTAATTCCCCCTCCCTCCCCCACATATACAAATACTCCCTCTTTTTGTAAGTGTTGCATCTCGTTATGCTTAGGTCGTGTCACGGTTCGAAAACGTTTGTTAAGTTATGGTTAGGTTAGGTTTAAATAGACCTTTTAGATCTGAATTCAATAAGCAGCAGTCTATCATGGACCCAAAGTGTAAAAAATAATATATAGTAAAATAAAATTCCTAAATGAAAATGTCAAATATTTAGTACATAAAAATTAAAAATTTAAAAATTTAAAGATCTCGCTCACCTTATAAGCATGATAAAACGGAGTGACAACATGAGCGGGTGCTTGAAGTGGTTGCATTGTCCTGTTATTGTAATGAATTTCGCTGACGTCTCCCTCAGCATCCAAGCATATCACTTGCCATAAGGCTGAATATCTCATTCCATCGTGCTTTATAGAAAATCTGGAAATAATAAGTAAATTTACTGTTGAATTAATAATGAGGAAAGTACTACTAATAATTTATTACATAAAATCCTAAGAGTGCGCCCTCGGAAATTAAAAAAATATGCTGGTTAACTTACCTGACAGGGGTAGAGGTTAGTACATGAAAAGCAGAAGGTTCGTTATCTTCCATCCATTTGGCTACTCTAAAACCATCAGCAAAGAATGATCTTCCACCAGGGTCCTTTCCAGTTTCTCTGTAGTTGGTAGCCTGAAATATTACATCATTTTATTCTATAACAAATATTAGGGACACGGTGTATAATAAATAATGTTAGTTACTGTTTTAACCCAAAATCTAATTTTCAGCTTAGAAATACGAAAAGTAATAAAGAAATTACTTTTAAGCAATGTAGCAACTGCATTCCTGGTGATTTTTCTCTATAATTCATATCTGTATGATGTGCAAGAGGTAAACCTGTAAAAGCAAGATGAGCTTCTTTCTGCGGTTTGTTGATGACATCGAAAAACTGTCCATATTGTGTCTTCTTTAACATAAGCAAATCTCTTCACTACTTCTGTAACCTCTTTCGACTTTACGGGCACTCCTCTTAAAACAGCGACACCGAACTATGAACGAAAATTTTTTTCTTAAGAATGTTTATAAAAATAATGTTTTAATTAGTTTTGATCTAAAATAGTATTAATACCTGATAGAACATTTCTAGCCATGTTCTTAAGCCTTCTTCACTCTCCATAAATTCATTGTAAGAGAGTTCAGGAAAATTTGCCCAAACCTCAGCACGATTCCATAGTTTCAACTCTGCTCTCATTGGTAAGTGTTCCATATCAATGGCGTCCGTCCCGAAAGTATTATGAATAAATGACTGTCCATATTTGTAAAGCCTTTACAAAAATCCAGGTTAAGATTCCAAGGTTTTACGAAATTAAAATCTTAATTTAAAAACCTAATTCTAATATATACATTATAAAATAAATCTAAATTCCTACCATTTCGAATCGAAATGGGATAAATGAATCCCATCTGATTCTGACCATTTAACTTCCAATTGACCTTCTGAATTTATAATGAGCGATTTTGGCTTTAGGTTTACATCTATAGATGGGGTATCCACGAGCTTCTGCTTTGTGTTTGCATCTATGCACTTTGGACATCGGCAATTATCTCGAAGCTGTAATATATATATACATATATATATATATATATATATATATATATATATATATATATATATATATATATATATATATATATATATATATATATATATATATATATATATATATATATATATATATATATATATATATATATATATATATATATATATATATATATATTATATATATATATATATATATATATATATATATATATATATATATATATATATATATATATATATTATATATATATATATATATATATATATATATATATAATATATATATATATATATATATATATATATATATATATATATATATATATATATATATATATATATAATATATATATATATATATATATATATATATATATATATATATATATATATATATATATATATATATATATATATATATATATATATATATATATATATATATATATATATATATATATATATATATATATATATATATATATATATATATATATATATATATATATATATATATATATATATATATATATATATATATATATATATATATATATATATATATATATATATATATATATATATATATATATATATATAGTATATATAGAACAATAACAAGTATGTCAATCTAAGATATTATTCAGTATAGCTGAATAATATTTTACCTCATTTCATTAATTTAAAGAAATTTGACTTAATTTGAGGGTTTCCGTGCTGTGAGAAAACTATGATTGAGTTAACCATATTTTTTTAATAAAAGCAGTTCCTTTTTCACATCAATGAGACAAAGGAATCTTCACCGTTTTATAAGGGAAGATAAACTTGCGGCACATGCATTATGGGTGAAGTTTTGCATACACATGTTGGGTACTAACAAGGGAAAACTATCACTTTAAAAATACAGAAGTGTACTTGATTCTTACGTAAATGAACTTGATTTTTATCCAAGATGTAATTGATTCGTACCCAAGTGGATTAATTCTTACCCAAATATAATTTATTTGTGCAAGTGTACTTGATTCTTCCCAAATAGAGGTGATTCGTACCCAAGTGTATTGATTCACACCCAAAATGTAATTAATGTGTACCCAAGTGTATTTTATTTTAATCCAAATGTAATTAATTCTTATCAAAGTATACTAGGTTCGATCCCATATGTACTTTATCCTTACCCAAATGTACTTAACTCTTACCAAAATGTACTTAATTCTTACCCAAATGTACTTAATTCTTACCCAAATGTACTTAATTCTTACCCAAATACTTAATTCTTAACCAAATACTTAATTCTTACCCAAATATACTTTATCCTTACCCAAATGTACTTAATTCTTACACAAATGTACTTACTTCTTACCCAAATACTTAATTCTTACCCAAATGTACTTTATCCTTACCCAAATACACTTTATCCTTACCCAAATGTACTTTATCCTTGCCCAAATGTACTTAATTCTTACCCAAATGTACTTGAAATCAGCTGTTTGATGATTATCAAATATAACTTTGGCAGTGGCGTGAGGTGCTGGAAGGACGGATGTTATTTTGGGTTGTGGATTTGCTTGTAGTGCTTCGGATACTGAAGAAGCTTTCTCTGTATTTCAAAGGAATAAAAATAACACTAAATAACATGAGTTTTAAAAATCTTGAGAATATTAATTATTATTATTATTATTATTATTATTATTATTATTATTATTTTTATTATTATTATTATTATTATTATTATTATTATTATTATTATTATTATTATTATTATTATTATTATTATTATTATTATTAATAATAAACAAAAATGCTTATTAGAAGTAGTCACGTTATTATTATTATTATTATTATTATTATTATTATTATTATTATTATTATTATTATTATTATTATTATTATTATTATTATTATTATTATATATTATTATTATTATTATTATTATTATTATTATTATTATTATTATTATTATTATTATTATTATTATTATTATTATTATTATTATTATTATTATTATTATTATTATTATTATTATTATTATTATTATTATTATTATTATTATTATTATTATTATTATTATTATTAATATAAAATTTACCTCTTATTGGAAAGTAAATTGGTTTCTGTCTAATTATAGACTTGGGTTGAAGAATATTTATAACAGAAGGCAACAATCGTCTCGCCATTTCTTAACCTGAAATAAACAATTTATTTTTAAGAAATTTTGTTCCCTAGGGTAATTAAATACAGTTTCCTTTGTAACAGAGAGAAGATAAGAGTAATACAACGATTTGGAGAAAAAGAGATTGGAGAAAGTCAAAAACTGTGTATGGGAAAATAGTCAACCTACCCATACATGTGAATTGTACTCTGAGTGAGTGATCTACTCTCTCAAACATATACAGAACATTCACTTAGCCTTTTGTGAAGGAAAATTTTTAGATGAGTCTAACAACTAGCTAAATTCCTATACAAGCCTGTTTACATATAATAATGTGCTCCTTCATTGGATATATTTATTGCATAAAAATATAAATCACCTTGAAAATTGAATAAATAATAGTTTCTTAAAACTTTTTATGTTCCTTCGATTGAACGAATTTCCTTGTCTTTTTATTTAAGCATTGCTACTCCTGATGAGAGTATAATATCATTTCACCAACCTCTAAGGTCCTCTCTTAAGTCTTTGGGCTCATGCTAAACGGAATCGTGACTGGAAAGATGGTAGAATTATTCTGTACTTTTCTTAATGATAAAGTATCAAGTGATTAGGGAATTTACACATAACCGATACTATTCTTATCAATTCTGTAACACTGAGTAATAAGAATTTTCATCTCATAATATTTGTATTTTATTCTATTAAAATAAAAGATAATGTTAGAGAGAAACATTAGAATAAAAGTAGATAAGTGAACAAGTCTAAGATAGTTTGATCTCTATTGAAGAGGAGAAAGAAAGAAGAGCTAAAAAAAAAAAAAAAAAAAAAAAAAAAAAAAAAAAAAATTTAAGGAAGATCCTTATTTATGTATTTGAAAGGTTAAACTGTTAGACATGAAAAATTAAATGTATCTAATTCCTGTATATATTCTCCTTCATTCTTTTAATGCTTCGCCGTTTATGAGCGCCGTGGATCTGATGTTGAAAGAAATCCACGAATCACTTCCTGTCTATTCTTGTTTAAAAGTGATAGTTATAATCACGTTTCCAATCTACAAATAATATTCAAACTATTCAAAATGGTTT
>SEYY01018361.1:72500-75000 GCA_009176605.1 Armadillidium nasatum
GGATTACCAGAATTATAATACATAATATTTATTAAATAAAAATATTAATAAAAGTTGAATTTTTAACTCAATTGAATACAGGTCCAATCTAAAAATTAAACAAAAATTGGTAAAATAATATTCTGAGATAAAGATTAAGTTAAAGAAACAGTTAAAAAGAAACATATCGAAAAATATCAATATTAATAATAGGCTTCCGAGATAACAACTTGGAAAAATCAAACTAATACATGAATAGGCTTTTGGGAAGAAGCTCAAATTTTTAAATTTTTTATTTTTATTTTTATTTTTTTTTAAAGACTCTGTTACGAGGCTTGAGAAACAATAAATTAAAATACGAATTTTGGAAAAAGATTAATGAGTGTGTATCTGTGTGTGTGTGTTGTGCTAGTTATTTTGCTCTGAAATTCCAATAAGGTGAAAATTATCCTCCAGAATATATCTAATAAGCTTAAAATTTAAATATTTTTACAATTCTTTCAGAAATCTAAATATCTTAAGATAGTAAGCAATTCTTACTTCAGAAACATAAATATCTAAAAAAGTAAGCAATCGTAGATAAGTAAACGCTTCTGTCGTAAACCCAAGCATTACATCCTATCAATTTGAGGCTCTTGTAAAAGGACTTATTCCCTTCAACTGAAGATGGATCTTCAATTTCAGAGAAGTCAAAATCGTAATACTGGCAAGTTGACGGTGTTAATTTGTTTTTCTGGTTTTTGATCCTATCAAAAAATGAAAATAGTCATTGAAAATAAAAATAGTAATAATAGTTAGAAAAAGAAAGCCCAATTAAAGAAACATAAATGACAATATATAAAAATAGTTGTTTCTCAGAAATTACATGCAAATTTAAATGACCTCAGTTCATATATATATATATATATTTATATATATATATATATATATATATATATATATATATATATATATATATATATATATATATATATATATATATATATATATATATATATATATATATATATATATATATATATATATATATATATATATATATATATATATATATATATATATATATATATATATATATATATATATATATATATATATATATATATATATATATATATATATATATATATATATATATATATATATATATATATATATATATATATATATATATATATATATATATATATATATATATATATATATATATATATATATATAGTATATATATATAATATAATATATATATATATATATATATATATATATATATATATATATATATATATATATATATATATATATATATATATATATATATATATATATATATATATATATATATATATATATATATATATATATATATATGACCGAGTACAGACTTGGAGACTCAATATATGGTATCTGAATGCAGTCTGTTTATAATTTTAGTTAATCAATATTTTCATGCCTGCAACATGTGATTAAAGTAGGTAATATTATCAATATAGTAAATCAATAATGATGAATGTGAAAGTTATGAGTGTTCAGGTTGCACATTTATTAATAATTTTCGTCATTTAATATTTTTATGCTTGCGACAAATAGTTACTGTAGATAATACTATCAACATAGTATTAATAATGCTGATTGTGAAAGATACTGGTGTTCTGGGTGTACCCTGACCCGCCCTAATGAAGTTTTAGTATAAATAAATGTAAGAACTCCACAGATTATGAAGATTTATATTTTTTTTTATTTTGTATAAAAATAAGAGTTTAAAACTGGTGTTTCACCTTTTCAGTTTTATTCACCGAACCTTTTTCCAATAATGAAACGTTCATAAAGGTCAGAACACCATATTATACGAAAGAATAATAATAATAATAATAATAATAATAATAATAATAATAATAATAATAATAATAATAATAATAATAATAATAAGGAATAATATCAAAGTTGAAGCAATAGTCAGAGTCAATTATGCTCAGGATAGACGTCACAAAACTTGAAGAAAAAATTAAAACGAAACATTTCCAAATAAATAAATAAAAACTTTAACATTAGAAATTATTTATACTTTTTAAAAAAACCATTAAAAAAAAGAAGGAAAAAAATACGTACCATGGAACAGAAATATTAATGTAGGCCTGATCATTGGTTAGATTTTTTTCTCTTAAATATGGAATTTCACATACATATTTTGGAGTTGCAGCTAAATAAATATATTATATATATATATTATATATATATATATATATATATATATATATATATATATATATATATATATATATATATATATATATATATATATATATATATATATATATATATATATATATATATATATATATATATATATATATATATATATATATATATATATATATATATATATATATATATATATATATATATATATATATATATATATATATATATATATATATATATATATATATATATATATATATATATATATATATATATATATATATATATATATATATATATATAATATATATATATATAT
>SEYY01018362.1:5000-10000 GCA_009176605.1 Armadillidium nasatum
CTTTTGCTCTTGTCTGAGCTCCATATATCTATTAATTCCTTCACAAACTTTTTTAATATGTCCAACTATAACTTATTTCATAATTTCCGTTCTAATGGTGGAGTTTGTGCCTATGTAAACATTAACTCCAGTAACACGTCTTTTAAATTTTGAATCTCCTAACTTCGATGTTCTGTGACTTAAAATCTTTCTTCCCACCACTTCGAATAATCTTGTGTTTCTGCTAATGTTCTCCCAACAGAACAGATTTTCTACCTTTTTTAAGTGCCTAACTACTACCCACGAAACTGTTAAATCTTTTCATCCAAATACTGAGGTCCTCTATTTAACTGATTTTGATGTACACAACACTGAATGGTTGGGGTACTTTCATACTGATACAGGAGGGGAGGAGGCCGAATCATTCAGCATTCTCAACGATCTGGAGCAATTGATTAAAAAACCAACACAAATTCCGGATCGTCCTAACCAATTCTTAAACACACTTGACTTATTCTTCACTATTAGTCCTTCTCTCTGTAAATACGATGTCTTCGCACCCATTAATAACTCTGACCACAATCTAATTACTCTTTTAAATTTTCAAGCTTTTCTCCAACTGCTCCACCCTGCCATAAGCATATCTTCTATCACTTTGATCGAGCTGTCTGTGGGGCTTTGAGTTGCTTCTTTGCTAACTATCCTTGGATGGACTGCTTTGTCTCTGAAGACACTTCGGTTTCTGCCGAAAAGGTGAAGGCTGTAATCGTTGATGGGATGAGTAGGTTCACCCCTTCTTCGTCTAAATCTTTCTCTCCTCAAACTCCATGGTTCGATCGCGCTTGCTCTCGTGCCATTCAGGCTAGAGACATCGCGTATCGAGAGTGGGAAAATTCTCCTTCTCCTATCACTCTCGCTAATTTTCATTCAGATCGGAACCGTTGCAGTGATATTCTTCTACGAGCAAAGCGGACTTTCACTAAAAGAAGGTGTGCTGAGCTCCTAAATTCTCCTACTGAAAAATCTTTCTGGCCTCTTGCCCAAAACATCTCCAACAATTTCTGTAAATCTTCCTTTCCTCCTCTTATTCGCTCTGATGGTTCTGTCGCTAACACTCCAACTGAAAAGGCTAATCTCTTTGGCCTCCTGTTCTCTTCTAGTTCCACCCTAGGCAACCCTGGCAATTCTCCCCCTAATACTTCTCTCAGATGTCCATGCCTTCACCTGTGATTGCATTTGATCAGGTGCATGTGGTTCTGAAATCTATAAACGTTAGGAAGGCAAGCGGCTCGGATGGCATTCCTCCCCGAGTTTTAAGGGAGTGTGCCTCTGAGCTAGCTCCATCCCTCGTTCAAATTTTCTCTCTATGCCTCAATATTAATTCTTTTCCTCAGTGTTGGAAGCGCGCATTAGTCCAACCTATTCCGGAAAAAGGTAGCCGCTCTGATCCTTCCAACTATCGCCCTATAGCTCTCACTTGTATTTTGTCTAAGATCTTTGAAACCCTTCTGAACTCTCATTTCTTAGATCATCTGGAATCTCATTCCCTTCTTTCTGATCATCAGTATGGCTTTCGACGTTCGAGGTCTACTGGTGATATACTTTCCTATCTCACAGATCTATGGTCTTCTGCCCTTAGGGACCATGGGGAGACTTGTGTGGTGGCGCTTGACATATCTAAGGCATTTGACCGGGTATGGCATGCGTCACTGCTTTCCAAGCTCCCCTCCTTTGGGTTTCCTCCTTCTCTTTGCTTACTTATGTCTAGTTTTCTTTCTAATCGTTCCATTTCGGCTGTTGTTGATGGAGCGACTTCTTCTTCCTTTCCTGTCAATAGTGGTGTTCCTCAGGGTTCTGTCTTGTCTCCTACTCTATTTCTACTTTTCATTAATGATCTCAGTTGCTCATCTAACCCTATTCATTCATATGCCGATGACTCGACTCTTCATTCTTCTACTCATTTCAAATCTGCTCCTCCTTTGCATCTAGAGTTGCTTCTCGTCTACATCTTTCCGATTCCATTCTTGCAGATCTGGAGAGAATTTCCCAGTGGGGTCGTCTCAACCTTGTGAAATTCAACTCTTTTAAAAACTCTACTTCTAGAGATCTCCTTCTGAAAGACACCTTTTCTATTTCTTAAGATGGTTCTCCCGTTGACAATATAAATATTCTTGGCCTTCACATAAAAAAGTGTCTTGGAAACCTATGACAGTGGTTGCTAGGGCTGCCTCAAAGAAGCTGGGAGTTCTGCTTAGGGTGCGTGGATTTTTTCTTCGCACTTACTCCAGTTATATAAGGGCTTCATCCGCCCTTGAATGGAATACTGCTCTCATATCTGAGGTAACTCAGGTTTCACCCGTCTTTTGAATAGGGTTGAGTCAAAGGCTAAATGACTTATAAACTGTTCCTCTCTTACAGATTCACTTAACCATTTATCTCTGCGAAGTGAAGTTGGTGCTCTGTGTCTTTTCTATAGGTATTACAGCGGCAAATGCTCGAGGGAACTATCTACTCGCATACCTCCACCTTTACAGCGTCCTCGTGGCACAAGAGGTGAGTTGTCTGCACATAAATTTTATGTAGATATAGGCAACTCCAAACTTGTTCACTATGGTGCCTCCTCCTTTCCAGCCATCTCTGTTTTGTGGAATTCTCTCCCATCTTCTGTGATTCCTACTGAATTTAATCTCCATTCCTTTAAAGCCCACGTCTGTAATCACCTACGAAATTTGCGTTAGGTGGGGCATGTCGGTTGTTTTATTTTTCCATTGCTCTAACACTCCCTCCTTGAATATGGCTCTGCCCGTGAGCTGATAAAATAATATATATATATATATATATATATATATATATATATATATATATATATATATATATATATATATATATATATAATGTGTGTGTGTAGGTTGTGTGAGTGTGCGTGTGCGTGTGTGTTTGTGAAGGTCAACTAACTCTCTAACTCTGAACTCTTATTGCCAAGTTACAAAAGATTTGATTAGATTAAGAAGTATTTTGATTGAAACATGTGCTGCTTTTTGTTCAACAAGTGTTGTCTGTTTCTAAATTAGAATCGAGAACCTTAGTTAACTTATATTTCGTGCTACTTTAGAATACTGAGAACGAATATCCGAAATATATATTTCTATCTTACTTTTTTTAGTTATAGCGAAGGTTAAGTAAACGTGACATTTTACCAGTATAAATTTCTTCAAGATGCTTACTGCTGGATCAGTTACGAAATATACTGATCTTGATGAAACCCTCTCTCTTTTTTTAAAAAAATTCGTTGTTTTTGTATTGTGTTACTTAACATATCTTAGAATATCATTTGAAAAATTTACAACCTATGTCCGAGTATTCAGAGGAAATGTTATCTGACTAAGATGAATCAGAAGAAAAATAACTGAAGATTGAGGGTGTGTTCCATGAAATCAAGCGTGACGTCACACTTAAGAAAGAGGCAGCGAAAATATTATTCCAAAATGAAACTATCCATTTCCGGATCCTCACCCATTAATTTTTAATTAGATTTATATTTCAGTTATAAACAGCTTCATTATAGACACTAAAGTGGGTCTTTAATTATATATTATACATTTTCTCATTTTTCCATTGTCTCTCAATTAGGAGGGCCCAACTCTACTATCCTCCTTCAAACTGACTTCAAATCAATAATAAGTACTTCAAACTCTCTAAAAGGAAAAATTGTTAGTTTTCAATAAGTTCCGATATTATATACTATAAACAGTCAGATGGAATAAACAGCCCACATTACACTTATATTTATAAAGAATGTAGACCATAAAACATTCAACATGTGAGCTTTCAAACATAATGGCTTATTTTGAACCTGATAATTCAGCTATCAGAAGTCTTCCTATTTCCCTCCATGACATTTTTTTCTCAAAAGAGCTTCCACAGATAAAAACATAACATTTTGGAGATTTTTTTTATGTAAAACCACTTAAATCCACACTGAAAATTCACAGTCATACTTTGACTCTTTTAAATGAACTGTTTGATTTACTAATTTTTATCTTCCGGTCTGATCAAAAAATTGCAATGTTTCAGGTTTCTCAAGTCTTTATAACCCAAAAGGAACGTACCACGTGCTATTTCTTGTCTTCCAAATGACTCTATTATTTGTCAAGTAATTTCTGTTAATATTAATATTAAATAAATAATAACCTTTCTTATCAAAAATATTCCACAAGGCTTTCGCAATCAGCCGTTCTATTTTCCAACACAGATTGAGCTCTTTTTTGTTTGTGTTATAACTAATTTTCATACCAAATTTTTAACCAAGATTAATTTTGGAATTATTTCCTTTGAAAAGTTGTTTAAATCTCAAACGCCAAATCGCAGTTTTCCTTTTGAAGTAGCCACCAACGCAGCATCAACAGCAAACGGTTAAAAGCTGATCTCTCAATGACCCTCAAAAAATATTCATTTCATCTTTCTCATTTTTATTCAAATCGAATCCTTTAACCACACTATTTATAAAAATATTAAATAGCCATAGAGAGAGCAACTTCCTGTCTTTCCTTTAATCAATGTATATATATATATATATATATATATATATATATATATATATATATATATATATATATATATATATATATATATATATATATATATATATATATATATATATATATATGTGTGTGTGTGTGTGTGTGTGTGTGTGTATTGCTTCGCAAAGTGACTAAATTATTTAAAAGGTAAGTTAAGTAGAAAGAATAAAAAGAAAAATTGCCTGCAATTTAAGCGAATTTATATTATTGAAAAACTTTTACAATATTTTTATGTCGTAAAAATAAAAGAAGTTAACCTAACTTTAAGATCTTGATTTAAGAATGCAGTCTCTTCTCTTTTCTTTCTTTGAATAAATAGACTATTTTCATTTTGTATGGCCGAACGCAAAAGCTTGTATTGACTTAAAATCTAATGAATGTCTTATTCCTTTCCACTATACCTTTATACTTTCCATTGGAAAGTGTGTCTCCTTTGGGCTT
>SEYY01018362.1:22500-37500 GCA_009176605.1 Armadillidium nasatum
TTACTCTCCTGGAATAGGGCAATTCCCTAAGATGGGACCTTTATATATATATATAATATATATATATATATATTATATTATATATATATATATATATATATATATATATATATATATATATATATAATATATATATTCAAGAACTCTAGTCCTAAGCAAATACTCCATAGAGAGTGATATCCATTAAGCCAGATACAAATGTATGGAGATTTCTCCTTTGCCTAAGATTAAAATATATTGAAAAATAATCTGGTTGTCTAATATATCATTTCAATACCCTCGGAAAGACAGTTAGTTGAGGCTTGTAGCATATATTATATGTGAATAATTTCTCTTCTCTCTCTCTCATATATATATATATATATATATATATATATATATATATATTATATATATATATATATATATATATATAATATATATATATATATATATATATATATATATATATATATATAGGGGAGAACGCAGAGCCTCACTGGGCATAACTCTGAGTGATAAGATGGGTTAGAACATCCCGTTTCACTCTGTTGCCCTTTGATTTGTTCCTTTTCTCGTTTCACCTTCTCAGAGGTCTATACTGGAGTGTCTATACTCCCATTACCTCTCCATCTCATTTCTTCACATGCTCTCACAAATTTACAATCGCTTACTTAAACTTCACGTATTAAAAGAGAAAAAATTAAGAAGCATAATGCTGCCCCGGAAATGCTTGGAGAGGTGGCACCCAAAGTATGTCCCTCATCACTTGGGAATTGGCGGCCTCCTATGACGTGGATGGTGCCACCAAGTCTTCTCATTCGCCTCGCCTCGGTGCACGGTCTCCTTTTTTATTAACTTCTGTAACATTCGCGGTTTGTTTTCTAATTTCCCCTTTGTCAAACACTCCCTCTCTTCTTCAAAACCTCATCTCTTGCTCTTAACCGAAACACAGGTGCTTGAGTGAGCTGACAGCAAACCTTATTCTGTTACTTTTTACTTTCTCTATCCTCATTTTTCAGTCAAAGACGAATGTTGAGCATTTGTGCGCAACGATGATGATTGTTCTCGAATCTCCAATTTTCAGTCTTCTGAATTCCAACTTTATGGCTTAAGTTTTATAGCAATTCTACTACTAAATTTATTTTTTTCTGTCTATTATCTGATAATTCTTCTGACTATAAAATTTTCTTCGACTATTTAAACTTCACAATTCTTTCGTCTTCTCTCTTCTCCGAAAACATCATTTTAGGTGACTTCAATGTTCACTACCGCCAATGGGTTTTCATCTGGTTCTCATAATCCAGCTGGTGAGCTGTCATACCACTTTTCTATTAAAAACAATCTTGGACGGTTTGAGCAACTCCCTACCTGTATCAACAATCATCTTGGCGATGAACCCAACATACTTGATCTTTTCTTAACCTCTTATTCTTTTCCTTATGTTGTTACATTTTTTTTAATTTTTATTTCCTCCTCTGGATTCATCCGATCATTTTCTTATCTCCATTTCTTGTTCTATCTCTTCAAGACTTTCGCAAAACGGCCCCAGCATTCGGCGAGGAGACACTTTTGACACTTTAGTGCTGCTAACTGGTTAAACCTAAAGTTTAATTCTTCTCTAGTTTCCTATGGAATAATTACAGTTTTCGTGGGCGGGGTCCCTTGGAATGTGCAGAGCGCATAACCTAGGTGATTCACTCCGGCATGGAGGCGTACATTCCATATTCTTTCCCTTCTACTAAACCTAACAAACCTTGGTTTAACTCAAATTATTCTCGTGCTTTCCTCCGTAAGGATGCTGCCTTTAAGGATTACCGTCGTCTTCAAATGCTAGAAATTCATTCAATTTTTATTTCATCCCGGAATCTTGCAAAATCTATTCTTCGTGACACCAAAAACTCACTTCTTCGTCGTAAATGCAATAATCTTTCTGGTATCGATTACTCATGCCCTTTCAGGCATTTTGGGAAAAACTATCAATTCTAACTTTGTTCTTCCTCTTTCCCTCCGCTAGTATCTTCAGATGGCACAACTGCCCATTTACTCTCTCCTAAAGATGAACTCTTCGCTCAAACTTTTGTCACTAACTCTACTTCAGACAATTCCGGAGCTATTCCTCCTACTTCAACCCCTTCCAACTCACTTATGCCTAATATTGTAATATTTTCTAAACATATCATTTCTTCTCTCTCTAAACTTAACACTAAGAAGGCGTTTAGTTCAAATGCAATTCCTCCTGTGGTTCTCAAAACTTGTTTCAGAGCTTGCACCCTGCCTTTGTAAATTATTTCATCTGTCTTAACTTCAACCATCTGTTCTTGCTGAGAATGTGTGCTCATTCAGTCTGTACCGAAGAAAAGGAACCCATCTTAACTCTCTAACTATCGTCTAATTCCTTTAACCTCCATTTTTTCTAAATTTTTCGAATCTATCTTTAACAGGAAGATTTGGAAACATCTCAATTCTTCTAATCTTATATCTGATCGGCAGTGCGGATTTCGTAGAGAAAGCTCTGCTGATGATCTTCTTTTCCTTCTCTCGGATTCTTTATCGTCCGCTTTTCGGTGTTTCGGTAAATATTTTGCAGTTTCGCTAGACATATCGAAAGCCTTCAAAAGAATCTGGCACAAACCCTTGATTTCCAAACTTAACTTTCCTTTTTCGGAATCTATCCTTCTCTTTGTGACCTTCTCTCTGATTTACTTTCTGGTCATTCTATAGTAGCTGTTGTAGACGGTCACCAATCTTCCTTTAAATATATAAATTGGGTGTTCCTTAGGGATTTTTCCTATCCACAACACGTTTTCAACTTTTCCTTCATAACCTTATCTATTACTTCATCACCTATCATGGTGATGAAGATATCATCACGATAGTACTATTTTCGCTTTGAAAGATGCCCCAATTCTCTCAATCTCTTTCTGCCCGTCGAATTGTTGTGTCACTCTTTTTATACAATTACTATTACAACGGACACTGCTCTATTGAACTGTCCCGTTGCATACTTCCTCCACTGAAAAGTTCTCGTGCTACATGTCTTTTTATACAGACTCTCCTTTCTCTGTTCAACTCTCTGACCCCAGACTTAACCTCTAGGTCCAGTCTTACATGTACTCTACTTTTAAAGTCTGGAACACACTCCCTTTATCTTTTTTCCCAACTCCCTTTGATTTGCAGACTTTCAAATGCCGTATATCAGAAAATGTCGGTATTTAATCGATCCTTGATTCTGTTATTCTCCAACTCTGGTAGAAATAGATCGACCTCTGGCCTTTCCACCAGAGGATATATATATATATATATATATATATATATATATATATATATATATATATATATATATATATATATATATATATATATATATATATATATATATATATATATATATATATATATATATGCATATAGAAAACTAGTACAGCATTCTATAGATGAAAGTTTGATTAATTATTTAGCTACTCATCCTGGTAATGCAATTAAACCTTATGAATTATAATAAGTTTATTGAGGAAAAGCATTACATTTTCAACGTTTCAGCCCTTACGGCCATTATCAAGATTTTCCTGAAAAAAAAAATTGGTAAATACATAACAAAGTTAATACAAAACATTACTAGGATCTAAAAATATAAATAACGATAATAATGATGAAGACATGATAAAATACAGAAAAACCTTGTCACCAAGTAAAACCTTACAAAGCCACTTTTATAACGTAAATATATATAAATAATACAAGAAAAAAAATTTCACACTGACAACTAAAGAAAGTACGCTCCCACAGTTATGGGCAAAAAATAAATAGAAATTGCCAAACACACACACACACACACACACACACACACACACACACACACACACACACACACATACACACATACACATACATACATATATATATATATATATATATATATATATATATATATATATATATATATATATATATATATATATATATATATATATATATATATATATATATATATATATATATATATATATATATATCGTGTCTCTACTTTGGAGTCTTCTGAATTCTCTACTTTATGGCTTAAACTTTCTTGCAACTCTACAACTAAATTTATCTGTTCTGTCTACTTATCTCCTAACTCTACAGACTATCCAAAATTTTTCGACTATCTTAACTCCAAAATAGAGCACATTCTTTCTTCTTCTCCTTTCTCCGAAATCATCATATTAGGTGATTTCAATGTTCACCACCGCCAATGGCTTTCATCTAGTTCTCATGATCCAGCTGGTGAACTCGCCTTCCAATTTTCTATCCAGAACAACCTTGAGCAGTTGGTGCATCTCCCTACCCGTATCCCTGATCGCCTTGGTGATGAACCCAACATACTTGATCTTTTCCTAACTTCTTATCCTTCTCCTTATACTGTTAAACTCTTTCCTCCTCTGGGTTCATCCGATCACCTTCTTATCTCTGTATCTTGTCCTGTCTCTTCAAGTCTTCCGCAAGAACGGCCCCCGCCTTCGGCGAGGAGACGTTTCTGGCATTTCGGTGCCACTAACTGGTCTGACTTGCGGTTGTACTTCTTCTGATTTTCCATGGAATGATTACTGTTTCCGTGGGAGGGGTCCCTCTGGAGTGTGCAGAGCGCATAACCGAGGTGATTCTCTCTGGCATGGAGGCGTACATTCCATATTCTTTCCCTTCTACTAAACCTAACAAACCTTGGTTTAACTCTGCTTGTTCTCGTGCTATCCGCCGCAGGGATGCTGCCTTCAGGGATTACCGTCGTCTTCAAACTCCTGAAACTCACGCAACTTATATTTCATCCCGGAATCGTGCAAAATCTATTCTTCGTAACACTAAAAACTCCTTTTCTCCGTAGAAAAATGCAATAATCTTTCTGGTTCCTCTTCCTCACGCCCTTTCTGGCATTTTGCAAAAAATGTCAACTCTAACTTTGCTTCTTCCTCTTTCCCTCCTCTAGTATCTTCTGACGGTACAACTGCCGTTTTGCCTTCCTCTAAAGCTGAACTCTTCGCTCAAACTTTTGCCTTCTAATTCAACCTTAGACGATTCCGGAGCTATTCCTACTCCTTCAACCCCCTCCAACTCATTTATGCCTAAAATTATAATTTCTTCTAAAGACGTCATTTCTGCTCTCTCTGAGCTTAACACTAAGAAGGCGTACGGTCCTGATGGTATCCCTCCTGTGGTTCTCAAAACTTGTGCTTCCGAGCTTGCACCCTGCCTTGGTAAACTATTTCGTCTATGTCTTTCTACTTCAACCTTCCCTTCTTGCTGGAAACGTGCGCTCATTCAGCCTGTGCCGAAGAAGGGGAACCCCTCTCAACCCTCTAACTATCGTCCCATTTCTTTAACCTCCGTTCTTTCTAAAGTTTTCGAATCTATCCTTAACAGGAAGATTTGGAAACATCTCAATTCTTCTAATCTTATCTCTGATCGCCAGTATGGCTTTCGTAAGAAACGCTCTACTGGTGATCTTCTTTCCCTTCTCTCTGACTCTTGGTCCTCCGCTCTTCGGCATTTCGGTGAATCTTTTGCTGTGGCGCTAGGACATATCGAAAGCTTTCGATAGAGTCTGGCACAAAGCTTTGATTTCCAAACTTCCCTCTTTCGGAATCTATCCTTCTCTCTGTGACCTTCTCTCTGATTTCCTTTCCGGTCGTTCTATAGCAGCTGTTGTAGACGGCCACCGTTCGTTCATCTATAAATCTATTAATAGTGGTGTTCCTCAAGGATCTGTCCTATCCCCAACACTTTTTCTGCTTTTCATTAATGACCTTCTCTCTATTACTTCATCTCCTATCCACTCCTATGCTGATGACTCCACCCTTCATTACTCTTTTCAATTTGAAAGGCGTCCCCTCCCAACAACAGTTAATAGACGCAAGGAAGGGTAGCCTTGGAGCAACTGACCTCTGATCTATCTCGTATTTCAAATTGGGGCAGAGAAAACATGGTTGTTTTCAATGCCTCAAAAACTCAATTCCTCCATCTCTCTACTCGACACAATCTTCCACACAACTATGATATCTTCTTCGAAAACACTGAACTCAAACCTTCATCTGTTCTTAATATTCTCGGTGTTTCTTTTTCTCGTGATCTTTCTTGGAAAGATCACATTACCTTCTCTTTCTAAACAAGCTTCTAAGAGGTTGGGTGTTCTGAGGCGCCTTCAGTATTTCTTCACTCCACCCCAGTTGCTTGCTCTGTATAGGGGTGTTGTTCGCCCCTGTATGGAGTATGCGTCACACATCTGGGGTGGTTCCACACATACAGCTCTCCTGGAAAAGGTGGAGTCTAGGGCTTTTCGTCTCATCAACTCTCCTGCTCTCACTAATTCTCTCCAATCTCTTTCTGCCCGTCGAATTGTTGCGTCACTCTCTCTATACTATCGCTATTACAATGGACACTGCTCTTCTGAACTCTCTCGTCGCATACCTCCTCCATTGAGAAGGGCTCGTGCGACTCGACTTTCTACACAGTCTCATCCTTTCTCTGTCCAACTCTCTGACCCCAGACTTAACCGCTATGCTCAATCTTACATGTACTCTACTGGTAAAGTCTGGAACACACTCCCTTCTTCTATTTTTCCCAACTTCCTATGACTTACACACCTTTAAACGTCCGTGTATCAGGTCATGTCGGCCTTTAATTTGACCAGGCTTCCGACTTTCCCCTAACTCTGGTGGAATTTTAGTAGGCCTCTGGCCTTTGCCCACCAGAGGTGATATATATATATATATATATATATATATATATATATATATATATATATATATATATATATAT
The DNA here is from genome assembly GCA_009176605.1 of Armadillidium nasatum. NCBI lineage: Eukaryota > Metazoa > Arthropoda > Malacostraca > Isopoda > Armadillidiidae > Armadillidium > Armadillidium nasatum. The sequence continues at coordinate 29,272 of SEYY01018362.1, forward strand.
ATATATATATATATATATATATATATATATATATATATATACATAATTTAATAAAGGAAAAATAATAAACACAATATAGGCAAAACCTGTCACACAATCAACATCGGTAGGTAGATAAAAATACACACACACATATTCACATGCAAATATATATATATATATATATATATATATATATATATATATATATATATATATTATTATTATTATTATTATTATTATTATATATATATATATATATATATAATAACAAAACTATCGAAAGTATTAATAAAACAACATAAGAGGTTGTATTGGTTATTATTAAAGCAGCTGCATTTTATATGTATATAAAAGTCGATACAATTCACAAAAATTGAATTTTACATTCATTAAAGATAAAAATAAATAAATATTATTATTATTATTATTATTATTATTATTATTATTATTATTATTATTATTATTATTATAATGAAAATAACTAATAATAAATGTTAGGAATATATTTATCAAAATATAAATAAATATTTAAAAAATATTGCATAAAAATAAACATTAATAATTATAAAATAAACATTCATAACGTTACATAAAAATAAACCTTATAAAAAAATTTTAATATTATAAAAAAATTTTTTTTATATTTTTCTATTTATATGTAGGTGAAAATACATGATTTACTTAAAGTTAAACATTGTCAAATAGTTACCAAAATATCTCATTTCTAGTTAAATTTTGAGGCACCCTGTATTTTTATCTTGGGCTGAAAACCATTCGTTATTAATTATTTTTATTGTTTATCTTGGAAAAGGTTATTTTTTTTCTCCAAAATTTTAAATCCTTGAAAATTATTAATCGAAAATCGCAACAGTTTTAATGAACGTCGTTAATTCCATTGGAGATGAGTTTTAATTTTTAGTTACATTTTCATCAATAATTATTATAAAATTAAAATTTTCTTTCAGACTATTTTTGTATTTCTTTAAAAATATAACAAAGGACTTTATTAATGAACATTAAGGAAAATTTTTTTTTTTTTTTTTTTTTTTTTTTTTTTTTTTTTTTGCAATCTGAGTCGAATATTCCTGTTAAATGAAAAAAAGCAAATCAGTGGAGAGACTGAAAAATGGATAAAGTAAATATTAAATTTAATGAAAAATATGAAATCATTAAAAGATAAATTTTAATTAATCATTCTCTTGCAGCATCAGAGAAAGTGGCTGTAATGTTTTTTCAGGTTCCAACTCAAGTCTCGACTAGGACTCTATTATCAAAAGTACTCGCTTGGGACTCCCTCCAACAACGGCACCTGCTTCATTTAAATTTATAAAAAATTCAATTCTTAGTTAAAAAAAAAAAAAAAAAAAAAAAAAAAAAAAAAAAAAAAAAAAAAAAAAAAAAAAAAAAAAAAAAAAAAAAAAAAAAAAAAAAAAAAAAAAAAAAAAAAATAATATATAATATATATATATATATTATATATAATATATATATATATATATATATATATATATATATATATATATATATATATATATATATATATATATATATATATATATATATATATATATATATATACCGCTCATTCAGCCTGTACCGAAGAAGAGGGATTCTTCCCAACCCTCTAACTACGGTCCTATTTCTTTTGCCTCCGTTCTGTTTAAAGTTTTCGAATCTATCCTAAGCAGGAAGTTGAAAACACACACTACTGGTATCTTCTTTCCCTTTTTTCTGACTCTTGGTTCTCCGCTCTTCGGTTATATAGAGTCTGGCACAAAGCTTTGATTTCTAAGCTTCCCTCTTTTGGAGTCTATCCTTCTCTCTTTAGTTTTCTCTTTGATGTACTTTCCCTTCGTTCTATAGCGGTTGTTGTAGACGGCCACCCTTTAAATCTATAAATAGTGGTGTTCTTCAAGGATCTGTCCTATCTCCAACTATCTACTTTTCATTAATAACCTTCTTTTTATTACTTCATCACAAATCAACTCCTATGCTGATGACTCTACACTTCACTACTCCTTTCAGTTTGAAAGAAAAGCAGTTAATTGATGCAAGAAGTGTGAACTTGAAGCAACTGACCTCTTATCTTTCTCGTATTTCAAACTGAGGCAGAGAAAACATGGTCGTTTTCAATGCTTCAAAAATTCAATTCCTCCATCTTTCTACTCGACATAACCTTCCACACAGTTATGATATCTTCTTCGAAAACACACAACTCAAACCTTCATCTGTTCTTAATATTTTTTGTGTATCTTTTTTCTCTTGATCTTCCTTGGAAAGATCACATTATTTCTCTTTCTAAACAAACTTCTAAGAGGTTGGGTTTTCTTAAGCGCCTTTGTAATTTTTCACGACACCTAAGTTGCTTACTCTCTATAGGGATGTTGTTCGCCCCTCTATGGAATATGTTTCACACATCTGGTGTGGCTCCAATCATACAGCTCTCCTTGAGAAGGTGAAGTCTAGGGCTTTCCGTCTCATCAACTCTCCGGCTCTTACTAATTCTCTCCAATCGCTATTACAACGGGCATTGCTCTTCTGAACTCTCACGTCACATACCTAACCCATTAAGAAGGTAATGCGACACGACTTTCTACACAGTCTTATCCTTTCTCTGTCCAGCTCTCCGACCACAGACTTAAGCACTATGCTCAATCTTACATATACTTTACTGGTCAAGTCTGGAACACAGTTCCTTTAGCTGTTTTTCCAATTTTCTTTGACTTGCACACTTTAAAACACCGTGTATTGGGACATGTCGCCCATTAACGACAAAAATTCAAGCATTTTCTCAACTCTAGAATATATATATATATATATATATATATATATATATATATATATATATATATATATATATATATATATATATATATATATATATATATATATATATATATATAATATAATGTGCAAAACCTTCCACCTTTAAAATATTATGTGGCTCCATAAGTTCCAAAAAACTCATAAAAGGAAAAAGTAAATAATTTGTACGAGTTGGCAACAAGGAATTTAATGAAGGCCATAAGTCAAATGTTAACGGGGTTTGCATGGTAATTTTGATTAGGCATTGACAGGTTCATTATATCTATTAGGTCTTTCGGCGTGATTGCGAATGCATTATAGAAACAAAGCGTCGGAAGAAGACCGAGAGAAACGGAGGCACAAGACAGTGCTCATAACTTAGCCTTTTCCCAATATATATATATATATATATATATATATATATATATATATATATATATATATATATATATATATATATATATATATATATATATATATATATATATATTATATATAATATGTGTGTGTGTGTGTGTGTGTGTGTGTGTGTGTGTTTGTGTTTGCGTTTGTGTATGTGCATGTGCATGCGTATGTGCGTTGAGGTGTGTAAATCTGCGAATTTTGCAACAAAGTAAAGAAGGAAGAATTGTTGACGAGAGAGCAAACTTAATACGTACAAGTCCATGTTTTGAGAAAGTTTAAATATTATTGCATACAAAAGAACTTCAATGTCAGAATGTTGATCAGCATTCTGCTTTCATCGGATTTTTAAGTTTTGATTTTTTCCTTCTTTCTTCCTATTTCATCACAAGAGGGTCTACGAAAGAAAACTCAGTCATTGTAATACAGGTTTCCTTATTCCAACCACATATGAGAAAGTTTAATATTTGTTCGAAGTATATATATATATATATATATATATATATATATATATATATATATATATATATATATATATATATATATATATATATATATATATATATATATATATATATATATATATATATATATATATATATATATATATATATATATATATATATATAATATATATATACGGTATATAGATAGATAGATAGATAGATATTGATAGATATAGGTAGATAGATCTAATGAAAATTCCGTAAAATTTCCCTTTGAGTTCGAAAATGTGTCCTTAATTAAATTAAAAAAAAAGTAATGTCCAATTTGATAAATCATTGATTCCACTAATTTTGCAACTGTAATAAATAGGTAACTACTGGGTTTTGAGCTCTGTTCTTTCACATTTTGATTGGTCTTTTATAGTTCTACAGAAATGATTTCTGGAAAGTTTTGAGTTATTTCCCTTTGTGTTGGAAAATTTTACCTTTATTTAAAAAAATATATTGTCCAATGTGTTAAATCTTGGTTGGTAACTATTGGGTTTGGAGCTTTGTTCTTTTCACAATTTGATTGGTTTTTTATAGTTCTTTAGAGATTATTTCATAAAAATTCAGAGAAAATTGCTTTTGGGTTCGAAATTTTGTCCTTAAATAGAAAAAAGTAATGTCCAATTGGTCAAATCATTGATTCCTCTAATTTGAGGTTCGAAGTTTTTTTTTTTTTAAACTATTTGATTGGTCTTTTATAGTTCTATAGAAATGATTTAATAAAAATTCCTAGACATTTCACTTTAGGTTCTAAAATTAGTCCTTAAATTATATAAAATTCATTGTAAAATTTTTTTTTTTAAATTTAGAATATTGTCCAATATTTTTTAAAAAATTATAATTACTCAAAATATTGAAACGACTCAGAAAATGTAAAACCATCATCTTATTCACATTACCATAAGGGTTACAAATTATATAGCACTAACGAACGCCTCATATTTCAGCTTTCACTCATTTTAATTTCAAAGTAATATATTTTTTAAAATTTCAAATTTTCACCCACTCATAATATTCGGTGATTATTTTCACTCACTCATAATATTCAAAATATTGGCATGACTCAAAAAATGTGATAGCAGTATCTCATTCAGATTACCATAGGGATTCCAAATTAGGTAATCACAACAATTCACATAAAGCACTTATCTCCATACACACAATTCATTTAATTTCATCAGCACAATAAATAACTGTATATATATATATATATAATATATATATATATATATAATATATATATATATATATATATATATATATATATATATATATATATATATATATATATATATATATATATATATATATAGTGTGTGTGTGTATTTTTGCGTGTGTGTGTGTGCGTGTGTTTGTGTGTGTGTGTGTCTATGTGTGTTTGAACTCAAAAGGCTTTTCACAATATAAAATACTACATTTAGTAACATGAAACTATAATTAATAAACAATTTTGAGAAAAGGGGAAAATCAATTAGTAAAGAATCCTCCTCAGAATTTTCAAAAGCTTTTGATTTTCTGTTTCTTTTCGACTGCTTTTCTTTTTGTTTCGTTAACAGACAATCACGTATTCTATAAACGTGACTTTTATATTTTATGAAACCTTTCCAATCTTTTTTGACTACAAACAAGAATTTAAATATATATATATATATATATTATATATATATATATAATATATATATATATATATATATATATATATATATATATATATATATATATATATATATAAGCTTTTTAAGTCTTCTATTTGGGGATTATAACCCTGAACCTTAAGCTGGTAAGACAAAGTATTACCTCTGTACCACGACAGCACAAAAGGAAATCGCAAAGAGAAAGCGACTGAAGAATTTGCCACGCAAGTTTACGTATATTTACATTAGTCTGTGATTGAGTTAACAGACTTTGAAATTTTGAGTATAGAATAGTCTGTGAATGAAAGGAGATATAAATTGACCGGTTGTCCTGTGCCTGTGTGCAGTCTAGGAGATCCTTTGAGTTAGTCTTCGTGGCAAGTTGCTCATAAGATTTCTCTTCAAGATTTTCTTTTGTACTGTCTTACCAGCTTAATTAAGGGTCAGTGTTCAAATTCCCAATTAATAGACTTTAAAAGCTTACGTATATATATATATATATATATATATATATATATATATATATATATATATATATATATATATATATATATATATATATATATATATATATATATTATATATATATATATATATATATATATATATATATATATGTATACATGGTGAGAAGTTTCTAAGGTGTCTCAGCACATCAACTCTCTCGGAAGATTGTTTTGAAATAGAGAGATACTGTGTGGTTCTTCTAAAAAAGGATCAGATGAATAAAAACGCCAAAAATATTAATGTTTGAGTTGGTAATTTCTAAATAGATGTTTTTGTTATGTGGAATATTATGTTGAGTAGAAAGATGAAGGAAAAGAATTTGAGACATTGTAAGCAAGTGTTCTTAATACTAAAATTAGAAATTTGAGAAATATCAGCTGTCAAATTCAAGTGTGTTGCCTTCCTAGCACAAAGTATTTTTGTTGAGTGGGTTGTCCTTCAAATTGAAAGGAGTTATGAAGGGTAGAGTCGGCAACAAAAAAGTGACGAGGTGACAGGTAAAAGATCATCAATGAAAAATAGAAAAAGAGTTCGTGATAACACAGAACACTGAAAATCAGCTCTATTTATAGATCTAAAGGATGAACGGTAGCAGTCTACAACAGCTGTTGTACAGAAAAACTACCGGACTTGAAATCAGAGAGAAGGCCACAAGGAAGCAGAATGGATTCTGAAAGAGTGAAACTTAGAAATCAAAGTTAGGGGAAGGTTTTCGGTATTCTAATGATAGTAAAAGATTCACCAAACTTCCGAAGCATCGAGAGCATAGAATCACTGAGAAGGGAAAGAAAATCACTTGTTGAGAGTTTCTTACGGATGTTTTAATTGCAGTCTGCAGAAAATTCGAGAGGTTGCCAAATCTTTCTTTTAATAATAGATTCGAAATCTATAAAAGGTACAGATATTTAAAACGATAGGAACATAGTTGAAGGGTCGAAAGGAAGCTACAAGTTGAATGAGTGCACTTTCTCAACAGGAAGAAAAGGTTGAAGTTGATATGTGGAAAGGATAGATTTTATCGAGGTAGGTGTAAGCTCCGATGCACAAGTTTTGATAGTAGCAGGAGAGAGACAATCAGGGTTTTACGCTTTCTTATTGTTTAGCCCATTGAGAACAGATATAGCACCTAATGAAGAAACTGCAATGTTCGGCATAGATATGTTATGGTGGTAGAGGTTAGGTAACAGAACACGATTGTGAGATAAAATATGTTTCATGAGTTTCTGTAGTTTAAGAACAAGGGAAGCTCCTAAAGGTAACACATCAATGGACAAGTAGAGTTAAATCAAGGTTTATTAGTTTTATTTAGTTAAAAGAAAGAATATTAAATGTACAAATGAAGTGCCAAAAAAATTTCCTCACTGTAGGATGGGTCATTCCAGATGAAAACTAAGATAGAACAAGAGTCCGAGATAAGGTGATCGGAGAAATCCAGAGATGAAAGGGTTCATCAGGATTAGGAGAAGAATAAGAAATTAAGAAAAGATCAAGAAAGTTGGTTTCATCTCTTAGACCATCAGGGAAACGGGTAGGGAGCTTTACCATCTGCTCAAGGTCATTTGGAGATAAAAATGGTAGGCAAGTTCACCAGCTGAATCTCGTTAATTACAGGAAAACCATTGCCCGAAGGTTTACATTGAAACTACAATGAATAACGGATCTCAGAAAATGGAGAAGGTAAGAGAATTCTTTCTACTGTGAAGTTTAGATAATGGAAAATTTTAAGATAGTCAGCAGAATTACATGATAAAAATATACAGAACATATGAATTTAGTTGTAGATTACCTAAATGTAAACAACATTGTTTTAGTTCCATGATCTGCTTGGCAACTGTAGTAACCTATAGTATTACTGTCTTCATTAGTATATAGAAATGTTTTGTTGCCAGATCTAAGTAGTTAAAACGAGTACTAAGGAAATTTAGTTTATTCCAAAAATTAAAATACAGCAACGGGACAAACATTGATAGAAAAAATACAAAAATTGTAATTTACATTTATGATAAATTCTAGAAAAGATTATTCTAGAAAAGAGGTAACATATTGCATTACAAGTGGCCCTCTGAGACCCAACCATAATAAAAGTTATAATAAAATCATACTAATCTTTAATTTTTATTCATTTTTCCAGTTACAAAATTGTACAAACAAAAATCGTATACTTTATATGTATTAATGCATTACTGAAATGGGCTTCTTAGGGGACGAATTCGTCCTCTGAGCCCATTAAATTAATACAAAATTAGAGTCAATCATTATTAAAACGAAGTTTATAACTAAGAAACAAACATTGGATACTTAATTTTTTTTTTTAAAGTCATAATCTTAACCTAAACTACCTCCTTAAAGATAAGAACGAAAATAACAATTGAAAGTAATGACTAACAATAATAACATTAAAATTT
>SEYY01018362.1:55000-57500 GCA_009176605.1 Armadillidium nasatum
TTTTACTCAATAGCAAGGAAAAATGCCACAAAATAAATAAATAAAATAGTTTATAGGAAATAGAATTAATGTTTTGATTATGTATGACTTTAAAACAATTTATTTAAATATATTTTTTTATGTTATGTTTATTTACTTACTGAATAAATTTTGAAAGACATTTAACAATTTGAATTTTTGTTATTTCATTGTATTTAAAATTTATAAATCAGTAGATTCATTTTCTCCATTTGATATATATATATATATATATATATATATATATATATATATATATATATATATATATATATATATATATATATATATATATATATATATATATATATATATATATATATATATATATATAGGTATGTATGTATTGTATAGATTGCTACCACTCACGGGCAGAGCCCTTTCCAAGGAGAGGCATATATATATATATATATATATATATATATATATATATATATATATATATATATATATATTAATATATATATATATATATATATATATATATATATATATATATATATATATATATATACATATATATACGGGCAGAGTCCTATTCAAGGAGGGGGTGTTAGAGCAATAGAATAAATAAAACAACCGACAAGCCCCACATAATGTACATTTCGTTGGTGATTACAGACGTGGATTTTAAAGGAATGGAGATTAAATTCAGTAGGAAACACAGATGATGGGAGAGAATTCCACAAAACAGAGTGGCGGGAAAGAAAGAGGCACCACAGCATATATATATATATATATATATATATATATATATATATATATATATATATATATATATATATATATATATATATATATATATATATATATATATATATATATATATATATATATATATTAGAAATTACCTTCAGCATACTGGCAGTCTTTTAAGAAGGTGGGAAGTTTTCAGTTGTGTCTTCCCAAGATTCTGATCTGGGATTGATTCAGCCCCTCAGGAAACTATTGCAATGTTTCATTATAAAGAGTGCCTGGAACTCGTACCGAGGGAAGAGTGTTAAGAGAAAGGACAGAGTTCAAAAGGTTTGTAAGCTAAAAGGGATTAATGAATGATCTTGAGAATCTGCCTAAAAATACGTTTCAAGGTCATATGTCAATTGGTTTCGGTTTTGCGTTGAAAATAAATTCTTGAAAAAGAGTGAGGATGGGCACTCTTCTCCGCTCTTACCTTCAGTTTCGCTTCTTCTCATTTTATACTTGGGTGGCACTGGCATGCCAATAAATAATATACATATACGAAATCATAGTTCAGTACATGTGAATATTAGAATATTTGTTCCGCTAAAACAAATATTCGCAAAATAATCTGTTTTACCACTTGTACGTATTCTAGGAAGGAAATGGAAAGGGGAGCCAAAAATTTATTTTACTCCTTTTCTTCAATGCTTTAAATTTACGATTGTTTATTTTACTTATTCATTTCTTAATGTAATATTTTGAGACTGCAAAACCCTTAAGGCATTTCGGGAAATAAATAAACACAATATATTTGTAGAAGTTCTTCCAGTGGCATTGCATCGAGTTAAAAAAATATTGCACAAATAAACAGTTTAAAGAAACTTCTTCTTGACTTACAAAATATTAATAATAATAATAATAATAATAATAATAATAATAATAATTAAAGTCTTTTTGTTATATTTTAGAACATTTTGCACAATTTTTTTTCTTTCATCAAAAATCTTATGAACGTCTATATTATTTACTAACTCAATATTTCATTTCTGGATAGAGTTTGACTTTACTGGCATAAAACGAGTTTATTCGAGTATCATAAATTTGTGTGTGATTAGTTTTCAATTTATTAACAGTAACAATAGACATTTAAATGAAACAAGGTCTTTTATTAAGAAAATTTTATTAATATGAAGTTTAATTAAAGTGTGATTATAAAATCTGTTCGTTTGATAAATAAATATTTACCTAACTAGCATTAGTTTTTTTTTTCTCGTTTTATATATATATATATATATATATATATATATATATATATATATATATATATATATATATATATATATATATATATATATATATATATATATATATATATATATATATATATATATATATATATATATATAGGTTTATTTTATTTATTTTTTATTATTTTTTTTTTTTTTTTTTTTTTTTTGATTTTTTTTTTTTTTAATCATAATTTTTTTTTTTTTTTTTAATAACGTCACTGTCTTCATATTTTTAAGTTAAAAATATCATAGAGATAAAAATGAAAATAAATTAAAATTAATATAAATTTAGGTCTTTTACTGAGCTGGGGAAAATATTAATCAACGTCCAACGATATTTTTTGCTAAATTATTGAAACCTGCAACGCCGTTTTATCCTTCAATTCTAGCTTTGAATATTCAAACTAGCGGGCGAGATATATAAAAAATTTAATAATTTTAAAATTTCAATAGAAACGTTTTTTTAAATTTCATTTAATTTTATTTATTTATTTATTTATTTATTTATTTAT
>SEYY01018362.1:65000-72500 GCA_009176605.1 Armadillidium nasatum
ATATATATATATATATATATATATATATATATATATATATATATATATATATATATATATATATATATATATATATAGGAGGGGAGGAGTTCGCCGAAAACGACTTAATTGAAACATAATGTTGCTTGAGTGTTAATCAACTCTCTCAATAACTACGTTCTCTTCGTTTATTACGTAATTAATATATATATATATATATATATATATATATATATATATATATATATATATATATATATATATATATATATATATATATATATATATAATTTACATAAAATAGAGCAAAATAGATTGGAGCGATTTTTATTATAGTTAAATTTTGTTATATGCTTTGCGTATTTTTTATTTTATTTTTTTTCCTTCTGTCGAGAAGGAAAGTACCGAAAATAATATCATGACACTAGTTTGTGAGAGAGTGAACTAAACTAATAATATATATATATATATATATATATATATATATATATATATATATATATATATATATATATATATATATATATATATATATATATATATATATATATATATATATATATAATTGCAATAACCGCAGGTATACAACACAAATTAAAATATCCCAGTAGAAAAATAAATAAAATGGCAAACGTTTTCGGACAACCGTCCCTTTATAAGACAAATTTAAAAGAGTTAAAAGGTAAAATTAAAAAATTAAATCGGATATTAGCCCCAAGGAGAGTGATCAACACAATGATAGGAAGTGTCAGATAATAAAATTACAATCGCTCATCGGCAACTCAATATATATATTAAAAAAAACGACACATCGAAATAAAATTTATAACGATCTATATATATTTATATATTCAGAATCATGCTTCTTTATCTCTATTATATAATTTTTTGTATTTTGGAATTAATTTTAAACTGTTTACTATAAAATCGTCAACATCCAAACTCATTTTATTGTTATTAAAAATGCTAGAGTTATGAATGACAAATGATTCCATCAGTTTTCTTAAAAAGATATCACTCTCCTTAAAGATCACCCTGGCATCTGCGATAAAAATTCTATGATCATTTTCATTTCTATGTTAACATACTGCACTTTGTTCGTTGCCCACTCTCAAATCATGATCGTATCGATACATTCTAGGATTCTACGTGAAAAATCAGCAGTCTCACCGATATATCACCTCGGACAATCTCTACAAGGAATAGCGTAAACAACATTGACATTAGTTTTGCCTTCATCTACACCACTACCATGTGAAAAGAATTTTTTAATATTGTTATTGTTGCCATAAACTATGCTAATATCTTTTGGCAGTAAAGAATTTATATTTAAATTTAAAGTGGTTGGCAGTTTAAGTAAATTATCAGTGGAGAATTTGCTTCTATCATTGGAATTATAGAATCTCTTTAGAACCTTGGATACTGCATTCGAAATGAAATTTTCTTTATAACCCAATTTTTTAAAAATTACCTTTAAGAAAAGTTAGTTCATTATCCAAATATTGTGGTGAGCAAAGACGGTAGGCGCGTAGGAACATGCCTGACATTAGAACTTTTAGTAGATAATGTGTGACTTGAAAAACAATTAATATAGTCAAATAAATGATTTGGCTTATGGTAAACGCTAAAGTCAAATTTAGAATTGGTCCGTTTAATAGGTATATCTAATATCTAAGGAGGGAATGCTACCATTACTTTCTGTTTGAAAAGTAAATTTACCTGAAGCAATATTATTATTAAGATTATTAACCAAATTATCAACATCAACACCTCATCCAAAACTACGAAAGTGTCATCTATATATCTAAACCAATTTGTGCCTGGTATCAAAAAATCGGGAAGGAACTTAATTACCAAAAAACTCCATAAAAATATTTGCTAATACTGGTGAGATGGAGGAACCCATAGGAAGTCCCGATGTTAAGCGATAGAAGTTGTTACTGAAGGCAAAATAATTATGCTCTATACAAAGATGTAAAAGGTCGAAAATTTAGGAACTAGTATATTTATTAAATTAGGATGCGTTTCTAAAAAATCTCTAAGGTAAGTCAAGGTTAGTTCCACAGGGATTTTGGTGAAAAGGGAAACAACGTTAAAACTAACAATTTTCTTTCCAACAATATTAAGATTTCATATTTTGTCCAGAAAGTCTAAAGAAATATTAACATTTGATTTGGAGATTTTTCCAATTAGCGAGGACAGATTACAAGAAAGCTATCTCAAAAGTTTGGATGTATTAGAGTTATTATCAGTAATAATTGGAAGACAAGGGATATTATTTTTATGCATTTTTGGAAATCCGCACATGTAGGAAAAACTAAATCGTTCGTTTTCCAGATTATACTAATCGATTCTTTTTAAAACCACTAGTAATAAAATAATAAATGGTAAAACACTAAAACGAAGATAACATTAGGAGTAAAAAAAAAAATATTTAACAAGAGCGGAAAATTTAAAAGTTAAATGTGACGTTTCGGAGAAGTTACCTCTCTCTTCCTCTTCATACAAGACTGGATAGATAAGCTGTGAAAGCAGCGTAGAAACATATGTGTTATCACAGGTATGGAAAAAAAGATATTGAAAATGAGGTGACAGATTATGTAATCTGCCTACTATTCATTGTAAGTAAAAGTTGTTCAAAAATGTTTTTTAGATATCCTGTTAAAAACGTGTCCATTTCAAAAAATCCAGAAGTATTGAAATTGTGCAACGTTTTTATAAAAAATGACTCCACCAATCTATTTAAATTTTTCGATTTTGATGAAAAAATGAATTTGGTACTATCCTAATTTATTTTATGTTGTTGTGTAATATGCAAGAGGATTGAATTACTTTCATTGCATCTTTTTATGTCAGCTTTACGTTGTTCAGTTCGTACTCGTTCAGATTTAATAGTTTCACCAAAATATGAGGAGCTACATGTACTGCAAATGACCATATAGACACCATCTGTTTATACGCTGCTTTCACAGCTTATCCATCCAGTCTTTTATGAAGAGGGAGGGAGATAACTTCTCCGAAACGTCACATTTAACTTTCTAACTTTCCTTCTTGTTATATAATTTTTTACTCCTAATATTATTTTCGTTTTAGTGTTTTCCGTTTCATTATTTTATTACGAGTGGTTTTAAAAAGAATCGATTAATATAATCTGGAAAACGAGCGATTTAGTTTTCCTTAAAAGTTTTAATATATATATATATATATATATATATATATATATATATATATATATAATATATATATATATATATATATATATATATATATATATATATATATATATATATATATATATATATATCAGTAAAAAAAAATGTTTAATCCAAGTACTATTGCAAAATATTTCCCTACATAATCATATATTTCTATGGTGAATGGTAGAAATTGTGCAAAGGTTCATTACGTTTCATTAATACAAAACTTTGTGATCCATGTGCAAGATTTTCCTATTGACATAACTCAAAAAAATTTTGGCTTCGGAGTTTTTTCCTAAAATACAACAAATCGATGAGGTAGGAGCAAAGTAATTAAAACTTGATTTTAAGGACCACCCTAATAATATATATATATATATATATATATATATATATATATATATATATATATATATATTATATAATATATATATATATATATATTATATATATATATATATATATAATATATATATATATATAATATATATAAATAAAGCAAAGTGGTAAAAATATTTTTGTGTATCTTTTATTTCAATATTTCGGTACTGCTGAATCACCTTCAGAATTTTGACGTTAGAAAAAATTAAAAATTTAAATAAAATTAAAAATTAAAATAAATAAAATTAAATTTTTTTTTTAAATTAAAATAAAAAATAAATGCTGTCATTTTTTAAAAAAAATATAGAAGAAATATGTAAATTAGATCACAAAATAACAAGTTGATAATAAAATATATAATAATATATATAAATATATATATATATATATATATATATATATATATATATATATATATATATATATATATATATATATATATATATATATATATATATATATATATATATATATATATATATGCAATATAAAAAGGAATTAACATTTAAAATATAACACTTAACACATTGCTAGAATCGTAGTTGCTAGGGCTCGCTGTGATTCTGGAAACCATAATTGAGAAACTTTCGTGGGAATAAAGAGTATAAAACCTTGAGAAGTGGCACTGATTGTCTGATATATATATATATATATATATATATATATATATATATATATATATATATATATATATATATATATATATATATATATATATATATATATATATATATATTATATATGTTGAAAATTAAAGAACCATGTAGAAAATATAATTTCAAGTTTGTAAGTTTGTTCAAATTCCTTTCAGTTTACCATAAAGGTAGTTGTAATTCAGCCTATGTAGTGCAGAAGTACTTGCCTGACAGATGACCACAGCTTGGCGTAAAGGTTTACTTTACTCACTGTTGACGTATCCTAGTGTTGAAGTCTACGTATAGCACCAGTTGATTACATTGTTCTTTGTTGTTACAGAAACTGGACGTCTTATTGCTCGACAACCAATATTGTACAGCAATAAGTAATGGCCACGCCATTTAATGTGAGACGAATGCGTATGAACATCCACATTGTTAGAGAAAAGTTGTAGTATGAGGTATGTGGCGAATGTGCTCGATGATAGTTATACCATGATCAGTCGGATGATTAGCCAGTTCCGTCACACGAGGCCGCAATGTAGACGTCACTAACAGGACAGGAAGAGGGTTACGACTGCAATGGAAGATTGATATTTGTGGATGAGGGTATTGCAAAACTGAGGTTTCACTTTTACTGAGCTTCGGAATGACCTCTTCGTGAACGTAAGGAATTTCAGCTGTAACTGTCACAAGACTGCTCCGTGAAGCAGTCCGGCAAGTAGAACTGCTGACACCGTGCCTCTGCTCACTACAGTACACAAAGTACAACGACTACGTTTCTCTAGGGATTACACATAATTTGACCATAGAATGGAAAGATAAGTTGTTACGAGACAAAACGACGGTATGCGTGTGATTCACAGATGGTTATGATAGCATCTGGCTTAGACATGGTGAACCTTGTAACACATGCAACATCACACCAATGGAGCCGGTCAGAGTCCTATTTGTTCTGGGTAGGTGTTTGCTTTGCAGCCTGGACCACCCTCGTCCTTATTCAACGGAGATTAGTGAAAGCCCCATACTGCATAGAACACATACTACAGGATCATGTTATGATCTTTACCCCATTCTCAGTACACCATTTTAACCTAATACAGGCTAATGCTCTCCGACGCATTGCATGAACGGTTTCGGACTACACTGAGTTTACCTTGAAGAATAATAACGGTCATTAGAGCCAGGGATAGTGTTACGTATTGTTAGTTGCACTTGCGAGTCGTTGACCTATCACACCATGGCTAGGTTTTAATCTAACAGATGCACTTCCCAGGTAGCAACATGTATGTGTCGTACTGTCAAGAAGTAAAGGTACTGTACGGTATCGCAAATGTGCTTCTCAACCTTCTTCGTTTTTCTCTTTCTACATACACGGCACCGTAGGTTTTTTTTTTTTTTCCATTGCACAAACCCTGGTGACAGTGAAATATGACATATTTCCTACTTGGTTGAGAGAATTTTCAACTCTAATATAATATATATATATATATATATATATATATATATATATATATATATATATATATATATATATATATATATATATATATATATATATATATATATATATATATATATATATATATATATATATATATATATATATATATATATATATATATATATATATATATATATATATATATATATATATATATATATATATATATATATATATATATATATATATATATATAAGTGAGATCCATTCTTATGTTTAATCTTTCCTCGAACTCTATTTTAAATAATATAATTTAACCATGTTTTATATTCTCATTACTTTTATTTACCTTAATTTACCTTCTCACCTGCCCAAGAAGTGAAACAATATATTGATTATGTTTATCTTCTATGAAAGAAGAAGTTCCAAGCGCTCGTACAACTGATCCAAGACAATTGAGGGAAGAGCCCAGATAAATCTGAAATTATTAGACAGTGTCAGAAAGATGTATTTTTGACGTTCTTTATTTATCTGTGTGTGTCACTCTGCTGAATTTGAGTGAGAGATAAACAAGGTCAAATATGGTAATTCAAGGTCAGGTTCAATTCAATTATTTGTAATATATATATATATATATATATATATATATATATATATATATATATATATATAATATATATATATATATATATATATATATATATATATATATATATATATATATATATATATATATATATAAAAAAAAAAAAAAAAAAAATAATAAATAATAATAATAATAATAATAATAATAATAATAATAATAATAATAATAATAACTTTACAATATTGTTGATAGAGTTATTGTTGTTGTTATGTTTACTCTCAGAAATTCCTATGGGAAGAGAAGCGTGCACGCAATCAACAGATTATATGAATATTTTATTTACATTTTCGATGTAACATATGGCTCAAATAATTATATATATAATCATGCAAATATACATGTGCTTAATATGTACACGAGCACCATACATACATACATACATACATACATACATATATACATACACACACACACACACACACGCACACAACACACATATATATATATATATATATATATATTATATATATATATATAATATATATATATATATATATATATATATATATATATATATATATATATATATATATATATATATATATATATATATATATATATATATATATATTTACCCCACATCCCAAATCTGTTTACAATATAAGTCGATATAAAGGTCATCGGCATTGTAACAATAAGGAAGACGAGAGAAAATGCATTGATTTTCGCTACGTCAATATTGTCGTAATAATTGGCTATTGTTGTAGCTGAAGGTGAATAACTAATCCATATCTGAAATAATAATAATAATAATAATAATAATAACATATGAGTTTTCTTGAGAATATTAAAGTTAGAAAAGTTAGTTAATTTCAAATAAAGTTAGTCAATCACTTTTGTAATAAAAAAAAAAAAAAAAAAAAGAAAGGATACTGGAATGTCGTCCTTACATTCTCATGAAATATATATATATATATATATATATATATATATATATATATATATATATATATATATATATATATATATATATATATATATATATATATATATATATATATATATATATATAATATATATATAGGGGACGGTATTCTTCTTAAGTAATGGAACGCCATGTAAAAATATATGTTTACCCTTTTAATTTTTGTAAAATTAAAACGTATTAGTTAAAAAAAATAAAATGATAAAATGTAAAAAAGTTTGTTTTGTAAAATTAAAAAGAAATTAGCATCACAGGAGATAGCTTTAAATTAGATAGCTTCAATTAGTTATGGC
>SEYY01018362.1:80000-100763 GCA_009176605.1 Armadillidium nasatum
TAATAGGCCTAATGAAATGATGCAATATGCGGATAAATTCCATATATATTAATATATATATATATATATATATATATATATATATATATATATATATATATATATATATATATATATATATATATATATATATATATATATATATATATATATATATATATATATATATATATATATATATATATATATATATATATATATATATATATATATATATATATATATATATATATATATATATATATATATATATATATATATATATATATATATATATATATATATATATATATATATATATATATATATATATATATATATATATATATATTATATGGATCGGATGTCATATTTTCCAATTTGCGGATGCGGATGCGGATGCGGATTGAATTTTCGGATGCGGAAATGCGGATGCGGATGCGGATGCGGATGCGGATGCGGATTAATTTTGATGCGGATGCGGATGCGGATGATGCGGATGTTGCGGAATGCGGATATATATATATATATATATATATATATATATATATATATATATATATATATATATATATATATATATATATATATATATATATATATATATATATATATATATATATATATATATATATATATATATATATATATATATATATATATATTTTTTTTTTTACAAACATAACTATTCTTACCTTTCAACGCTTTCACCACCTCCCTCCATCTCTGTCTCCACAAATCTTCTACCCTCGTCTAAACTCAAATTCCTTCCATCAAAATCACTCTCACTCCATCCATCCATCTCCACTTCGGCCTTCCCCTCCCCCTACCCTTCCCCTATCTACATCGGATCTACGTACCTTGCCAACCATTCTGTTCTCTTTCATTCTTCACATATGTCCAAACCATTTTAGCACATCCTCCTCCTCTCTCTATCAATTACACCCTTCTTCCATTTACACATCTCCCTTATTCTTTCATTTCTAATCCTATCAATCCTTCTCAATTTATATATCGCTCTCAAATCTTTCATCTCAAAGACATTGAAACTTTTTCTCGACCGAGCACTTATCGTCTATGTTTCACACACATACAATACAGAAGGTGAACACATACATTCAAACATTCTTATCTTTATTTCTTTCGAAATTTTTCCTTTCTTCCATACTTTTCTTCTACCACTCTGTTCTTTATTCCTTTTTCCGTCCCACCCTTACCTTCCACCCAACATTACTAGATATTTGAATTCATTCACCTCCTCAAGTTTCCATTCTCACACTTCTACAAACCAATTCCTCCACATTTCCTCATCCCCACCTCCAATCCTCATAACTTTATTCTTCGCTGGATTGAATTTCAATCTCGTGTTTGCACATTTCCCTTCAAACTCTCTCACAAGTATTCTCATCTTTTCTCCAGATTCTGCCACCAACACATGCCGCATCATCTGCAAAAAGTAAAACATTCACTTCACATTCACCCTCCATATTTCTCAACGTAATACTCTTCCCTTCTCTCTCCATTTTTCTAAGTAAACCATTCATCAATAGATTAAATAACATGGAGATATTACAAACCCCTGTCTCAATCCCACTCCTATGCTAAACCAATCCGATAGTTCTCTCTTCACCCTCACTCTTGATCTACAATTCGCATATATATATATATATATATATATATATATATATATATATATATATATATATATATATATATATATATATATATATATATATATATATATATATATATATATATAGTATTTTATAACCTTTAATTAAACTTTAATCTATTTAAACATTGAACTTAAATGAACACAAAGAAACTTATGTTAAACCCCGTGTATGTTTATCTGCGAATAAACTCATATAAAGAGCAAGCAACTGGGGTGGTGTGAAGAAATTCTGAAGGCGCCTCAAAACACTTAACCTCTTAGAAGCTTGTTTAGGAAGAGAAGTAATGTAATCTTTCCAAAAAGATCACAGAAAAAGAAATACCCAGAATATTAAGGAAAAATTAAAGTTTTAAGTTGTCTGTTTCTGAAGAAGACATCATAGTTGTGTGGAAGATTGTGTCGAGCAGAGAGATGGAGGAATTGAGTTTTGGTGGCATTGAAAACAAAAATATTTTCTCTGCCCCAATTTGAAATGCGAGATAGATCAGGGGTCAGTTGCCCCAAAGCTACCTCCCTTGCCTCTATTAACTGCTGTTGGGAGGGCTGCCTTTCAAATTAAAGAGTAATAAAAGTCGGAGTCATTGGCATAGGAAATGAAATAAGAGAGAGAAGGTTATTAATAAAAAGCAGGAAAAAGTGTTGAGGATAGGAAAGTTTGGAAATCAAAGCTTTGCGACAGACTCTATCGAAAACTTTCGATAAGTCCAGCGCGACAGCAAAGATTTACTGAAATGACGAAGAGCGAAGGAGAAAGAGTCAGAGAGAAGGGAAAGAAGATCACCAGTAGAGCGTTTCTTACAAAAGCCATACTGGCGATCAGAGGTAAAATTTGGAGAATTGAGATGTTTCCAGTTAAGGATAGATTCTGTTTCGGCACAGACTGAATGAGCGCACGTTTCCAGTAAGAAGGGAAGGTTGAAGTAGAAAGAAATAGACGAAATAGTTTACCAAGGAAGGGTGCAAGCTCTGAAGCATAAGTTTTGAGAACCACAGGAAGGATACCATCAGGACCGTAGGCCTTTCTTATGTTGAGCTTTGAGGGAGCAAAAAAGACGTCTTTAGAGAAATATATATATATATATATATATATATATATATATATATATATATATATATATATATATATATATATATATATATATATATATATATATATATATATATATATATATATATATATATATATATATATATATGATGGATAGCACGTCATATTTTCTCATTTGCGGATGCGAATTTTTTCAATGCGGATGCGGATGCCATCACTATATATATATATATATATATATATATATATATATATATATATATATATATATATATATATATATATATATATATATATATATATATATATATATATATATATATATATATATATATATATATATATATATATATATATATATATTAGTGATGGCATTTCCAGTCACATCTCATCCACTGATTGATTAGGTCTCGTGCGACATGTCTTTAGACTAATCGATCCTTTCTTCAACTCTCGGACCCAAGAATTAACCACTAGGATCATTTTATATAATAGTCCATTGGTAATGTCTGGAACATACCCCCACTATCTAATTTCCCAACTTCCTTCAAAAATTTCTTAGGTCTCTGGCCTAATCCACCAGAGTAATACAAATAATAATATATCAGTATATACTTAAATTACAAAGGAATCAAGTAAAATGATGCCAATATATATATACAGAAGATTTTATTTTATTATTATTATTATATATATATATATATAATATATATATATATATATATATATATATATATATATATATATATATATATATATATATATATATATATATATATATATATATATATATATGCAGTGACATGCACTTCGCAATATATTATGGAAAACTATGTCAAACTTAACAAATATTTATATTTTTTTTTATGGAAAATTGTATTCTAATTCTCATGCATTCTAATTCTTTTATTACATCTCCAGCAGTTTGGGGCAACAGATAATTTTTTAAAAAAAAATTTAAAATTTTTTATTTTTTTTTTTATTTTTTTTAAATATATATATATATATATATATATATATATATATATATATATATATATATATATATATATATATATATATATATATATATATATATATATA
This sequence comes from Armadillidium nasatum, assembly GCA_009176605.1. Lineage (NCBI taxonomy): Eukaryota > Metazoa > Arthropoda > Malacostraca > Isopoda > Armadillidiidae > Armadillidium > Armadillidium nasatum. The sequence continues at coordinate 83,786 of SEYY01018362.1, forward strand.
TATATATATATATATATATATATATATATATATATATATATGAATTGTTAATAATGATGATTAATATTAAATTATGCAGTCACAGGAATTGGGAAACGGAATTTACAAAGGTACAAATTTTAATTAATTAAATGTTTATTGACCGAAACATGAAAAAAAATTTACTGAATGATCTGTATAAAATGGAAAAATAAGAAAATTTAAAACTATATATATATATATATATATATATATATATATATATATATATATATATATATATATATATATATATATATATATATATATATATATATATATATATATATATATATTAATCCAATTTAATTTTAGACAAATCCATTCTAACAAATATTGGAGAATAAACTAACGATCTTTAAGTTATGGTGAAATCTATTGATCTATAAGCGACTGCCCTTCGTCACTCTCTTCGGTGTCCCCTAAAGACTTCAGAAAAGCAATTGCGATTTGACCAGCATAAATTTTTCTTTGATCTGGGGGAAGAGATTCTGCTCTTTCTTTCATTTTGCCCAAAGAAGAAAATAACGCATCAAATTCATCATCGTAATCTGTAATTGTATGTAATTATTTTGCCCTGTTCTAATTTTAGATTATTAAATTATGGATATACAAGGATTAACAAAATATTTACAGTGGTTCATAATAATGTTTAATTAGGCTTTCAATAAAAAAAAAATTTACCTTCCATATCTTCGTACTTGAAGTTTTCAACTGAAAATTCATCAATCTCTTCAGCACCAGATAAGGAGAGGTTTCCCAAGGCAGAAAGGCAATGATTATTCATCATATTAGATGTATTTTTTTCTTCTAAATAAAAGGAGAAAAAATATTTATTAAATGTACAATTTCAATGTTTTCATACATAAGGTAACGTCTACAAATATATCACTTGGACTTTCCCTTCCCAGGCGTCTCTATCCTTACTCTTCATCTTATATCTCTTTATCTCATTCTTCTCATTTTCTCCACAAACACATCCTTTTCAAAGAGGTTTTTTTATTTTTTTATAGTAAGCTACAGATTCGTATTCTAATTTTTCTCCACCAAACGAAGCCACAACTAATAATTAAAATTGTTCGACAAATTTACACATACGATTAATTTAAATTTCATTTAATCATGTGACCAACAGCGGTTCTTTAGTCTCTAGCTAACCTTTCATATAAGACCTTGGATACTTAATATCAACAAAAGAAAGATCTTCCCTAAACAGCTGACTTTGGAAAGACAGCTATGTTGTTTGAACTATACATCTCTGGCTCCAATTAAGCAGCTTTGATCCAAACACTGAAATCTTTTCTCATGCCAAAATTGTCATCAATAATTTAGATATCCTGATACTCCAAAAAAGCATATAAAGCGGTTAGTAACGTTTAAAAACTATTGCACGTAGACTGCATATTAAATTATTTACATCAGTAATTTTGTATAAAATAACTATGATTGAATTGTGTTGTGACAAAGTTTTAACTACTTTATAAATCTGCTAATATGCAAGCTACAGCTGAGAGACTCGAGCATCTCTTTATATACTTGAAAAAAAATATTACTGAAAACATGAATCTTTCTAACTGGTGGAAGATCTTGAAAATGTAAAATGATGAGATAATAAACTTTCAAAGGGGAATCTGAGACTTTTATGAAAATTCTCTGCTGTCCTGCAAACTCAGAGTCAAATATAGTGATCTTCTAAACATTTTACCTTGTATCAAATGAAAATCAAATTGGTGGCTGAAAAGCTGATGAAGATTATCAAAGTGTATAATTACAAAATGAATTTCGTCTACATATTAGTTGTTAAATAATAATAATAATAAATTTTATTGTCCTTTTTCGAAGGGGTAAATGTTTACAAATTTTCAATTTCACTTCCTTGATAAATTGTTTCATATGTAATTATTACTGAGTAAATTTTAAGAATCAAATCTTTCGTATATCAGCAACCACAAGTGCAAAACCATTATATTATGGCTATGGTAAATAGGAGCCTATATACTGCATAATAAAGTTTTTAATTATTAAATTCTATTATAACCAAATTTTTTTTTTTTACTAAAAACATAGGAAACCTTAAATAGTGGTATATATTTTTTTTTTTTCTTTCTTTTAAGATAGGTTTTTTTTTTTCAATGAAAGAGTTTTTTTGTTGCCATTCCTGATGAAGTAAAAATGCAGCCCTTAAAGGTTAAATAATCTAAATATACACGTACCCTCTACGGTTCAAGTATTGAAATAATGAGCAACCATAAAAAAACTAGATTTTGAGAGTGACATAAAAGTAATTTTGTTTTACAGAGGGAATAACACTTAGAAATTTAAAGCATGAAGAACGAGCTTCCTGAGAGTGACATTCTACTAACAAACGATTCAATACAGTCCTTTGTTGTACACTTCACATTTAAACTGTCTTAACCTATTACGCCTATTGTGTATGAAGGTTAGGATATAAAGTTTAGATGAAAATTGTGACATTAACAAACGAAGGCTGATTAAATTAGATAATACAAAAAGATATAATGCAAGATACGAAAAAAAGACTCACCTTTAAACTTCATATTAGACCAGGTATGAGCGTGAAGTGCTTGTCTCATTCTCTTAAATCCCCAACTATCCATAAAATCTTCATTCATTTCTTCAAGTTCTTCAGGACTCAGGTTTAGTTCCACTAATTCCCAACCATGCTGAATACACCATTCTTGAGCTTAGGTTCAAATTATTGACTCGACATAGTATATAACCAGCATAAGAAAAAGAACTTAAAAAAATACAAATTGTAAAATATATATTTACATTGAAAAATGGCTTACCTTTTAACTTTGGTAGACCAAGTTCACCATGAAAGAAGTCATCACAAACTAATAATTTTACATCAATATCTGCAACTTTAATGCCAAGTTTGCTCAATAATGCCTCTGTATCTTTTAATGCATCCTCCTATAATATATATATATATATATATATATATATATATATATATATATATATATATATATATATATATATATATATATATATATATATATATATATATATATATATATATATATATATATATATATATATTAAAACTAACAGGAATAAAATAAAATTATCTTTTAATGGTGGAAACTATTTAAAAATTTTAAACTATTCTTCACTTTCATTACATCTTTATTTGCTCTCGATTATTACTATAATTTCTTATGGAAGAAATGGTTTCATTTTAAATACAAACAAAAAAAAAAAATCAAATATCTACTTTCAATGTTGTACATGAAATAGGAAAATAAATTTTAAGATGTGTTATGCCCCATACATGAATGAACAACCCGTCTATAAGTAGCAAGCAACTGGAGTGGAGCGAAGAAATTTCAAAATCATCTCAGAACACAATCTCATAGAAACTAACTTAGAAAGAAAAATGTGATCCTTCCAAGAAAGATCAAGAGATAAAGATACACCAAGAATATTTAGGACAAATGGAGGTTTAAGTTGTGTTATCTAAGATGTCATAGTTGTGTGCAATATTATGTCGAGTACAAAGATGAAGGAACTGAGTTTTTAAGGTATTGAAAACAAAACTCTATATTTTTCTATGATCCAATGAGAAATTCCAGAATGATCAGAGGTTAGTTGCTAAAAGGCTACCTTCAAAATAAAAGAAGTAATGTAAGGTAGAGTCATCGGCTTAGGAGTGGATTAGTGAGAATAAAATTAGTCAAAATGAAAAAGAAAAACAGAAAAAATATTTGGTGATTGAACAGATATCTGAGGAACACCACTATTAATAGATTTAAAAGATGAATGGTGGTAGTCTACAAATGTAATAGAACGAACGGGAAGGAAATTAGATAGATGGTCACAGGTAGAAGAATAGATACTGAAAGAGGGAAGCTTAGAGATCAAAGATTTGTGTCATGTTCTATCGAAGGCCTTTTAATATGCCTAGTGCCACAGCAAAAGATTTACAGAAATGCCGTATAGCAGAGTACCAACAATCGGAGAAAAAGAGATACATCACTAGAAGTGTGTTTCTTACGAAACACATCATTTTCTCATTGCACCTTTCAAAATAAATCAACTTGATATTTCTTTATTTGAATTTTACAAAAAGTAGAGTAAAATATAAGTAAACATTCGAAGATAAAATTAAAGTAAATATAACAGGAAATGACAAGATTTCACACAAAATTGATGCGAGTGATGGCACTCCAGTGCTGCCTCGGCTACCTATAGAAAAAGAGATTGTGCACCAAAGTCACGTTGCAGACATAGAGGGTCAAGGGAGAATGAAAGTAGGGGATGGTTTATTAGTCATTTAGCTTGAAATTCAACACTATCCAAATGGGAGAACAGTACTCCTTACATGGGTGGATAAAACCCTTATGTAATTGAAGTAATTGTTCAGAAGAAAATAAATTCTCCCAACCTGAACAGAACTCATATCCTCTTTGAGGTTGACCTTGTAACGGTTGTGATATGATGGTTCGAAGATAATTTGATGTTATGTTCAGAGCAAAATGTTTTTTTGTTGTTTACAGGTGAAACGGGAGAGCCGTCGAAGGATATAGGTAAGTTGGGAGGCGTTTTTTTTTTTTTTTTTTTTTGAGATGTGAAGGCACTAAATTTTTAAGGCGACCAGTAGACTCGAGCGTCGAAAGCCATAAAGATAATCTGAGAGAAAGGAATGAGATTCCAGATAATCCCGGAAATGATGCCAAGGAGAGTTTCAACAATTTTAGACAAAATACAAGTTAGGATTAGAACTGCTACCTTTCTTTGAGATCCACTGAACATATGCATGTTTCTAGCACATAGGAAAAAGTATTAGTATTAAGGTATAGAGAGTAGAGTTTAACGAGGACAGGTGATAGTTCAGACGCACACTCCCTCCACAAAATATGAGGAGGAATATCATTCACAGATATCAGAACCTCATGCACCCGATCATTGGTAATTACAGGTAGAGACATAGAACACTTGAGAGTAGAATGAAATATGCTAGAATTGTCCAGGGTGTAATAAGATGAAGAAAAGAGGCTGAAGAGATGTCTTTTCAGAAAGAAGTGTTAGCTACAGTACGATCAAAGCGAAAAAGAGGGGGGAAAAACAGATTTACCTTGTATAATACTACAGAAGTTATAAAATAATACAGTTATATAAAGTTATATAATAATAATAATAATACAGAAGTTATTAGAGATGTTTTTGGTAAGAGAAATTATTATTCGTAGGAGGAAAAAAAAAGATTTAATTTTGATGTTATCATAACGGAAAGGATTCAAATTCGAATCAAATTCTAGAACTTTCAAATCTGAATCCAGATGAGTTTTGAATTTCTCAAATCCGAATCCATCAAATTTTAAGGTTTCTCAAGTCCTAAAACTACAAGTCCAAATCCAGCTAATTTTGCAATTCTAGGAATCTAAATCTGAATCCATGAAAAAGACTTCGATTTCGCCCATCAATTATATATATATATATATATATATATATATATATATATATATATATATATATATATATATATATATATATATATATATATATATATATATATATATATATATATATATATATATATATATCTACTTACTTCTAAGTTAATATGATCATTGCGGAATAAGACAGCTAAAATGAGAAAATTTTAGATGAAATTGTAAATAGTAATTAAATATATAGTAATTAACAAAAAAAAAATAAAAACTCTTAAAAATCTCTGCTTTACGAGTTTTCGATTTTTAGCCAAGTGTCAATCGATTTTAAAAAGTTGCGACATCAGATGATTAAAACCTACTCAATTCCAGAATATTCTGACCCATTTTATATAGTGATTTATTCTTTAAAGAAATTGCTCGAAATAAAGCAGTCATCCTCATTATGAGGGAAAATGACTAAATGTGGAATGATTCACCACTAGCTCGAAAAACGAAAAATCAATTTTTAGGTTGTCTTTACTGACTTTAAAAAAAAAAAAAAAAATTAGTTCTCCAACCTCTTCAGTAATGGTGAATGTCTTTTTAGAACAACGGAATATATACGAAGCAACCAGAAGATTAAAACCAAAACACAGTGAAAAATTAGCATTTGTCCACTGCAACTATAGAAAGTATTTTTAATATGTAAAACAATTTGAATAGTTGCAATGATAGTCATTCAATAGTTTAACAATTTTTCATATACTTATTATGTATTACTTACTATTTGAACTTTTGTTTTTTGATTTCATTTAACATTTATTATAAAATTCATTTCATTTACATATTAAGTGCTCAAAATTTATTCTATATTCAAAGAATCTATTTTAAGAAGAAACAGCAGCAATTAAGAAATTCGGTATGTTCACTAATTAATCGGCTTCGGCCAAAGCTTTCACAATTTTCCAAATTAATCACCATGCTGAAGCCGAAGCTTCAATAAATCCCTTATATATATATATATATATATATATATATATATATATATATATATATATATATATATATATATATATATATATATATATATATATATATATATATATATATATATATATATATATATATATATATATATATATATATATATATATATATTCTTGAAAATAACATTTTACAAATTTTTCAAAAGCATTTACAGTAAGTGGTTTTCTAAAACAGTTACATTAAGTGTGCATACCTGTGAATTATCAATATAAATAATTAATGCTTCTGAAGAATCCAAAATTGATGGAAAAAAATTTCCATTTAAAAGACAGAAGTACGTTTTGGCTGTGTAATATTTATTTTCAATATTCCATTCATATCTCTCAATATTATCAATACTTTCTGACTCTGGAGGAGAGCTATCCAATATGCCTAAAAATGAGAGAAATAAACAATTTATAAAATTCAAACCATTAAAATTCATATTTTCCTAACAGTTTATTTTAACTGAAGTTATATATTGATGAATTTGTCAGACAAATTTTAACAATGCTTTCATAATTTTATATATATCCATGAGCATCGCCAGTTTCCAAGCTAGGGCGGGGTGACATTAAAATTTTATAGAGATTACAGGGAAAGAATTAGACATATTAAACTAGAAACATTTGTATAGATAAGGAAATAGCTAATATTTAATTAAGAATTATTTTGTTAATATAATATCAATTAAAATATGAAATTATGAAAATTTCACAATATGGAAAAGTTGCAAATAATTGATATGTTCAAAAAGTAATTTTCTTGGGTTCATGGCAAATTTATCAACTACTGTTTAAATAAAATAATCATAACTGTCAAACAAATTTTCTGTGTACACTCTACCCAGTCCGTTCAACCTGTCCTCTCCCATAGCACTTTCTAACCAAGCCTTGATCTTATGCATAGTACTGAAAGAGCACTCTACTGTACTGGTGGTATATGGCTGGGCGAGTAGTATCAGCAGAGCCTTTTTCATCACCGGGAAAAAAGGGTCAGTCTCATTTTTAAGAATTGGGAGACAACAAGATCATTAATTTCTTCACTACTCAGTTTCTTGACCTTCAAATTTTTACCAAAGTTTCCACTCTACTTCTAGACCATCTAAAATAGTAAAATCTATAAAATGAAGCTGCCTTTTCCTTTAATTCATCCATTCTCATAAGTGACAAGTGGAAAGGATTTAGATTTGTCAATGCAAAGGAGGTGCATTTTAGGTAAAAACCGTGATTCTAAAGAAGAGGTTATAGAATCCAGATACAGACTTCTCCAGAACTCCGTGGGATTTGTTGCTGTCTACCAACAATCTATGGTATATTCAGATCCAGAACCAGTTGCTCGGCGATTTAATTAGCTTCTTTTAACACTTCATTGGTGATTTTCTCTTCATCCTTACGATGATGCCTAACCATTTCCAATATGCATTATATGTGCTGCAAAGTTTTGTGACATCCAAGGTCTTGGATTGGAGCATTCATAATTGGCTATAACACCGCAGAGTACTTTGCGATCAACATCACATCCATGATGAATGACTTTTAATAAGCCGCTGAATGCAACTGAAAGGCACTTTTTCTTATGATGGCATTTCCTTCAATGGAAGGGGTTTCTAACACATGCATTATTTGAACAAAGTGTTCCTTAAACACACTGATTTACGTGTTTTTAGACAATCTGGTCTGGCATAGGCTCGAGATGTTTGGCATTAATTTTCTTCTCAAGAAAGACTCGCGGAAAAACAAATCAAGTCCTTTATAGTTCCCACAGTATTGCGGATTTCAGGTATTGTGTTCAATTTATTTACCACTAGATTTAGTGTGTGACGAGCAATGAAAGAACAGTGGCATTACAGCATGGTAATTTCTATGCTACTTTGAACCTTAAACACTTAACACAAGTAAAACATAAAAACACAAAATCTAGAATCTAAAAATACAGATCAACATTAAAAAAGCAGCACATGGATGGAATAACAAAAGCAATTCCTATCTATATTTTAAAAGAGCCTAAGCAATGAGTGAGAAAACCTTGTATTGGCATGAAAAATGTGAGAAAAATTATGATATATATATATATATATATATATATATATATATATATATATATATATATATATATATATATATATATATATATATATATATATATATATATATATATATATATATATAGTATATATATATTATTATATTGTTAAATATATTTACATAAAATTAAAAAAAAAAAAAAAAAAAAAAAAAATAATATATATATATATATATATATATATATATATATATATATATATATATATATATATATATATATATATATATATATATATATATATATATATATATATATATATATATATATATATATACCTTTGATAATACTTAGTTCACTTTTTCTCATGAAGACCACAGATGATGATTATGTTTTGGTGCTTCACATATTGCTGCCATTACAAATATATAACCTATAGAGGCAAAGTATGTCTATTTATAAAGAATGAACATAAGTATATATATTCCTGAAAAGTGAAAGTTACTGTTAGTTCACATAGTAAGTAATTAAAAATTTTTTTCAATATATATATATATATATATATATATATATATATATATATATATATATATATATATATATATATATATATATATATATATATATATATATATATATATATACCGTATATAAGTTTTCTGGTCTTTCAATTTTTAAATATTGATAGTGATATAGCTTAAAATAAATCAATGTTTCAATTTTACTATTCCTTAAAAATATTTAATCAACTTTAGTTGTCATTTAAGATGTTGCAAAAAGATAGTTTGTGTGTTTTCAAAATTTTCAGTGTTACTTGCAATATTTTGAATTAATAATTACTTTAAAAGCATTGCAAAACCTCTAATTTATAATATGAAATTAGGAAATAAACTTTTTTTTTTATTATTGCAAAGCTTAGTTTATATTTCTAGTTATAACGCAAGGTAAACTTTGTCTATATTTTGTTTTTTGCTGAAAATTATTTTATGAAGGCAAAAAAGTTGGGGGCAGATATATTGAGGTTAGGTTTGATCTATTTTCTTCATTTTATATTATTTATTTTTTTTTTTTTTTACAAATTACCACAGCTCACAGCCCAAGCCCTTTTCAAGGAGGGGGCAGAAATAAAAAATAATAAAACCCATACAATCCTGACTAATGCAAATCTCTTAGGTGGGTGCAGACGAAAAACTTAAAGAGAGGAGGATTAAATACAGGAGGGAAAAAAATGGTGGTAGAGAGTTCCACAGAACAGAAGTGGCTGGAAAGGAGACACCACAATGGAAAAGCCTTGGTTTACCATATTCACACAATATTTCTGTGAAAGCATGACTCCCCTTGTGCTACAAGTTATGCAATGATGGTGGAATCATTTGAAATAAATAGCTTCTAATAATGATATTGTAGTGCCCATAGAAAAGAGAGTGCACCAATGTCACATTGTAGAGATAGAGGGTCAAGTGAGTTTGAAAGGAGTTGACAGTTTATTAATCTCTTAGCCTTAGACTCAACCCTGTCCAAAAGAGAGGTGGAACTGGAGCCCCCCAAATGTGAGAACAGTACTCCATACAAGGACGAATATAATTGGAGCAACTGTCTGGAGGATAAAAATTTCCGCAATCTGAACAGTATCCCCAGCTTCTTTGAAGCCGCCTTAGCAATCATTGTGATATGTTTCCAAGAAAGTTTATTTTTTATGTTTAGACCAACAATGTTAATATTGTTTACAGGTAAAATGGGAGCCGTTGAAGGAGATAGGAAAGTTGGGAGGTGTTTTCAAGAGGGAGATGTGAAGTTGAGTTTTTAAAGAGTTGAATTTCACAAGGTTGAGGCAACCCTACCAGGAAATTCCATCCAGATCGGCAAGATTGGAGTCAGAAAGTTGAAGATTAGAAGCAAAAGAGGGAGCAGATTTGAAATGAGTGGAAGAATGGAGAGCTGAGTCATTGGTATAAGAATAAACAGAGTTAGAAGTGGAGCAGAGAAAATCGTTGATGAAAAGTAAGAATAAAGTTGGAGATAGAACCGAACCCTGAAGAACACCACAATTGACAGAAAAGGAGGAAGGGATCGATCCATCGACAAGTGCAGATATGGAATGATCTGAGACAAAACTAGACATAAGTAAGCTAAGAGGAGGAAATCCAACGGAAGGGAGCTTGGAGAGTAGTGATGCATGCCACACCTAGTCAAAAGCCTTGGAAATGTCAAGCCAAACCACACAAGACTCCACATAATCCCTAAGGGCAAAAGACCATAAATCAGTAAGATAGGAAAGTGTGTCACCAGTGAACCTTGAACAACGAAAGTCGTAGTGATTATCTGAAAAAAGGGAGTGAGACTCCAGATGATCCACAAAATGAGAGTTAAGGAGAGTTTCAAAGATTTTAGATAGAACACAAGTGAGAGCTATAAGATGATAGTTAGAGGGATCAGAGTGGTGTCATAGCTTCAAATCAAAAGTGAGTATTATTATATATGCTTCAACACAACAGGATCTATCATACTATTACTGTTTTATTTTTTTTATTTATACTTGTCAATTTGTGTTGTATTCTATCTTAAACCCAGGTATTATATTTCTCTTTACTAATACTTTTACTCTTTCAGTTATCCTGTATTGATGCTTATTTGTGACTGCTTGTGCCTTTACTCAATCCAACCTCCTTCGTGTCCTGCCTGTTATACTTAAAACTTAATTATTGCTTTATTATTATGTTTAATGCTTGTCTTATTAAAAGTGTTATTGGCGTGTGTGATTGTTTTACCTTCTTTAATTTAATAAATTCAAGTGTCCTTTATTGATAATCAAATCCTGAAAACTATGATAATTGGATTTCAATCATTCAATAAGTTAATCAATTAATCACCATCAAAGTATCACAAAACAAATCCTCACTAATCCAATCTATAAATTCGTGATTCAACCAGAGGCAGATATAGCAAAAGTCAATGCCCAAATTAAAACAATTGAAAATTTAAATCAAAGGATGACTATAACTATGAGCTGACTTTACTTACCTATGTTTTCCACAAATTTTGAATTACTTGTCTTACCAACAAATCATTAATTGCACTAAAGTTTATCAAGTTAACTCTTAAAATCGAATAAATAATTCTAAGTGATTACTAATTTTTATTACATCCAACAAGTCTCACATTTATGAAAAATTAAACCCTTCCAGGCTTAATAAAATATGGTTTTCCCAAAGATAAATCAACTAAGTATTTATATCATAATTAAACCAACCAAAAGACTGAACAAATTTCAAAACAACTTGTAATTTGTATCCAAGTCAAGAGGCATCAATGATATCCTAAGTTTATACAGCTTTAGGTTTACCCAAAGCAAAGATGTTGCAAACTATTGAAAACCTCCAGTAATTTGGAGATCAACTTTCTTTTTTACAACAAAAACCTACTAAGACAATTACCCAATTATTAAAAAGTACCACAAATAAATGTTGTTAAGGATAGTTTAAACAACAACAAAAATTAGAACTTTAATAAATTAATAAATCTAAAATTAAATCAAGTACTTTATCATCAATCAGATATATAAATTTATTTACAGTGTATTATATCAAAATATTTACCTTATTTCAAAATCTTAAAGTGCAAATATTAAGGGTTAATTTATTTACAATAGGTCTGCTTTCTATCAGACCTAGAAGCATTTATTCAAATACTTTATTCTAATGAGCAATGCAAGCATAAATAACAGACAAATTTTTATCAAGATGAGTTGCACTCAAAGAAGTTTCAGCAAACTTTTTCAATCTCAAACCATTCAATAGAGTTGTTTTTCTTTAACTTAATATTAATTCAAACAACAAAGGTTTGTATCTCAAATAAAATCTGGTATAGTCAGTCCCAGTTTACTCAAAAGATTTCTGGATTTCATATGTAATTAGGCTTAATCAAGTTTAACTTACTCAATAGAATTCTGTTTCTAATTTGTAATCAGCTTTAAAAAAGTTTAATTTACTCAATGGAGTTCTGTATCTAACATATAATCAGGCTGAATCAAGTTTAATTTACTTAATAGAGTTCTGGATCTAATATATAATAAAGTTTAATTTACTCAATAGAGTTCTGTCTCTAATATATAATCAGGCTTAATCAACTTGAATATACTCAATAAGAGTTCTGTATTTAATATAATCAGGTTTAATCAAGCCTAATATACTCAATAGAGTTCTGCATCTAATAGGTATATAATCAGGTGTAATCAAGTTTAATATATATACTCAATAGAGTTCTGTATCTAATATATAATCAGGATGAATCAAGTTTAATTTACTCAATAGAGTTCTGTATTGTTTAATACCAAACTGGCCTAATAGTTCTTAAGTTCCTCAAAAGAGTTCTGTTTTGGTTATTAATAAAGTGGCCAAATATATCTTGAAGTTATTTAAAAGTTCTATTTCATAAACAAGGATACACATCAAAATATAAATGTTCTTACTTTAAGAGATAATTTTACTTTTATTATACTATATATACCTTGATAAACTTACAATGTTATAATCTTTCAGAAATTTTCAATATCTTAAAATGTTGTGGCCCGGAGCTCTCCACGTTTTTCATTTACTGTAACTTCTATACTGTGGTTTTTCGGAGGCAACTCTGTAATGTTCAAAGTAGAAAGAAAGCACTATCGCTTTGTTAGGTTTTTTAAAAAGGAGACTTCAACCGTTTTGTTTTGGTGTATTTTCAATTTGTTATCTGTATTCATCACCAGCCTGTGTAATTGTATGGTATTTCTACACCGTAGATATCAGCTACAATCTGCAGTTGCTTTATATACAGGTATGCAGTGTTTATAATATCCTAATTTTCCTAATTCTGTTATTCGTGTTTTCTACTAGGCCTCGCTTCTACTAGGCCTTAGGTTGCATTTGTGCTCCAATTCTATATACCCTATTCCTTTTTCTACAGTGCTCTTGCCTTTCTACAGTGACCTCGCCTCGCAATCCTTTAACATCACAGCTACAGCTACAGCTATACGGCATTTACTGTCCCAGCTGCTCTGATCCTACTTTTGCTGGCACCTGTTTTGGCAACTTCCGCTAGGTAGGTTGGGATGAGAAAGGATTTCTTTTATTATTATTAATATTTTTTTTTTTATTTTATATATTATATATTATATATTATATATATATATATATATATATATATATATTATATATATATATATATATATATATATATATTATATATATATATATATATATTATAATTTAACTGGGGGTTTAAAGTAAAGTTATGGTGATTATTGAATACGAGAGTCAAGTGACTAAATGTAGCTCTCTCACCATTTGGGAACAACGATATCCCCAAAGGAAAGTTTCAATAACTTTCTACAGCTACAACTGTCTCTGAACTTATACCAATTTAAAAATAAGACTATGTGTTACGTACCAGTGCTAACTCCAAAAAAAATGATTGATGAGATGATAAATAGGAAGGCTCTTGAAATCAAGTCACAAAGCAGAAGAGGAGATAAGCTTCTTAAAGTTAGGTAAACATGCGACACAACACTCAAGCAAGAAAAAAAATAAAAAAAATATAGAATTAGAACAAATAATGATGCCCACACATGCAAGCGAGAGTATTAGAGGAACAATTAGGGTGAAAATAATTACCTGAGCAAGTGTACAGGAAGTACTCCTCTCATAGACTTCCACTCACATGTGGGAAAAATAATAAACGAATAATAATAATGATTTAATAAAATAATATATATATATGTGAGGTTTTATAATGAGGTTGAAACTTAAGAGTATCCCTGGGTTAATTGCAACTAATTGCAGCAATAAGAATATAATACACACATTCAATCACTCAATCACTGATACACTGCGCTGGCACACTAGTACTGTAAAACATTACACACAACATAACACAATAATAAATATAATAATATGAACCGTAATATAGTTTTTCTTTTATGCAATGGAGAATGATGTAACAAAATATAGGTTAATAATAAATTTATAAATTTTTTTATCACTTAATCCTAAGTTGTATCAATCTTATGAAAATAATTTTATTACCTTCATAATTTTTATAGTATGAAGATTAGTCTTTATTGGCTTTTTACACTCAATTTCCAACTCCTCTGTATATTAAAGGAGATATAATTATGACACTGTAGTTCACCACACTTAAATTGTTTTATTATAATACAATTTAATTATATATAATAGTAAATGTGAATAAACAATGCACTATAGGGGAAATCTTGTAACACTAAAAATCTGTGTAGTGTTGCTAATTACAATAAATGTAATCAAAGGAAATGCTTGTAGTTTCGTAGTATTCTGAATATATATGGTAAGGTAAAGTTCCAAACCATGGAAATGTCACAAATAAAATTCCTCAAACTGGATGTAGGATATGTGACAGTGAAGGCTCCAAACCATGAACGTTTATTACACAGAGAAGGTCCCTCACCATGGAAATCTGGGAAAAACAAACGCTCCCTGACCATGGATATATGAGATGGGGAAACAAAGGTTCCCTGACCATGGACCTATAAACATATTTTATTTCTTTTTAAGCTATATAAAAGATTACTTTCTATCCATATTAACAGTGTTATACATTATATACATAATAAAACCTTTTAATAATAGAAACTAAACCTAACTTAGTTTAACTTACCTCAACAAAGTTGAGGTCTTTTCTTTTAACTTTTTGAAGAATCTTATTCAAGTCGTCAATTTATGGAAAGTTGGAATTCCTTATAAATAATTAAAAACACCAATTAACTATTTGCTTGAGTCTACCAAGAAAATCTCATTGAAAACAAATAAAGTAAAGAAAGCATACCTTGATTTATCCTTGAATACACTTGATATATATATATATACAAACTCATGCAATTAAGCAATTGAGAACAAAAATAGAGTAAGAGATATGATTATGAATGGCAAAAAAATGATAACAAAATCAAGCATTACTTTAGAAAAGTATCTGAAACCAAAAAAAATTTATACTTAATGACATATGTTGGTTAAAACATATTAGAGGAAATGAATTTGGGATCAGGGTAACAGGAAAATTCCTTACATACCCCCCCACTCGTCATAACATGACGGGAAAAGGGTAAAAAAATATTCATTGGATAAATTAGGTTGGTGAAAAGTCCTTTAAGTAGTAAAGAACCATTGCTTTCATGTCATCCTCACTGATGGTAGGAGTATTTAGATGGGTCATTGCCATCATATAAGAAGCAAAAATATTGAAACGACCCTGAACTAAACCTATCTGTTCTAAGGTCATACGCTGAATTGGATGCGGTATAGGAATAGATGTTTGAAGTCTTTTAGAACTAATAGTATGAGAAGAAGAAGCAGGACGCTTTTTAGATACATATGGTGAATAAGCATTAAACCTATCATTGTAACTACTATTAGTACTCCCTGATGAAGTACTAGGTAAACTTTCTGTTACTTCTAACGAAGGTGAAAGAACAGAATGCGAAGATCTAGAAAGTTTAGAACGTAAGTCACGTCTATAATCTCCCGATATTCGTTCCTTAGGAATCATTTTAGGTCGAGGTGTCTCGTTTGGATTTGTCGTATTAGTCATTAATGATTCATGAGGAGTTCGTTCTTCAAAAACATCATAATTATAGAACATCCTCCATAAGGCATCAATAAATTCTTTGGAAGGATGGATTCCATCCACCATCGGACCATTAGGGCCTAAAGAATTAATGTCATTATTAGGAATCAATAAGCTTTCGTAATTTCGGTTGGTAGAATTACTCATAAGGACGAGTACTTCTGAGAGGGCTATAGTACGTTTTCTTGGCCATCTAATCTCTGAAGAGTGGAGTCTCATGAGTTCTTTATATACATAATGAGTATCTTGGTGTAAATGTTGAGCTGATGAACGTGGCAAGGAATAGTACCAATCCCTGACTTCAGTAGGGGCAAATTTTATATTGCGATAGATGTTATAATATGGTAGATCAGGAAAAACAGGTATCATTATGTATAATTGAGCTTGGGGACAGATATTCTTGATTTGCATCAACATTTCTTTAATAATTGGAACTGAACTTTCAGCTCTATAATCTGGATCCGGGAATGTCACCGAATATTGTTTATGGGATTTTCCTTTACGGGTAAGAGTCATTCTTTTGTATGCATGTCTAAATATGGAGAACACTATAACATGTGTCGTACTAGGGCGTAATTCCCTTTCTAAAGCAGTTGGAATATCTTCAAATTTTGAGAACATGATGCGCTTAAACTTAACCTCATGGTTACCTGGATTATGTACATAAGGATTATAATTATCCTCCAGATAGGATATCCAAGAGTGGCCGATTAGTAACACCTGAAAATAAAGTTAAATAAATTGAGATATACGTCTAGATAGTCAACATATATATATATATATATATATAGTAGTATTTAAGATGGTTTAATATTTAGGAGGATTTAAGGTTTACTCTTTTTAATGGAGGGCTTAGTAGTTCGTCGTTTTTCTAA
>SEYY01018363.1:10000-15000 GCA_009176605.1 Armadillidium nasatum
AAAATTGTGTTATTTTGGGGAAACTAATGATTTCAAAAGACGTGTTTATCAACATGACTATATTTTGAGATGTATTGACTGTAATTTTGCGCTGCAACAGCATAGAGAAGGAAAAAATCCTACAATCAATATGAATTCGGCAAACTGTTATTTCTTGGAAAAACAACGACAATAGAAAGTCTTTAGGATCCTTTATAATTAAAAATATTAATAACTTTAATAGATCCCCTGGAGATAAAAAATTCACGATATTTTAAATAATATAAAAAATGGTGAATAATTTAACCCAAATATTTAAAAAAAAAAAAAAAAAAAAAAAAAAAAAAAAAAAAAAAAAAAATTCAAATCAGAGTTGTACATAATTCCAAACCAACAAAAAAAATTCAATCGTTTGAGTCTTTGATTTGTGAGAATAGATTTGTCTTTCCTTTTCTTTCCTCTCCGTCGTTACCTTGAACAAAGATATCCGGGTTTAAGATCGAAAGATCGCTAGCTTTTTTAATATAATTTTTTAATAATTTTTAAATTTGAGATATTTGTTATTTTGTTTAGTTGTTGCTTTATTTTTTGGCCCTTAAGTTGAAATTAGACTTTTTCGGGGAGTATATATATATATATATATATATATATATATATATATATATATATATATATATATATATATATATATATATATATATATATATATATATATATATATATATATATATATATATATATATATATATATATAATAAATTTATAAAAAAAATAAAAAAAATAAAAAAAAAAAAATTAGAAAATAAAAATAATAATAATCAAACCCCAAAAAAATAAAAAATAAAATTATTTATTGAAGTAAAACATTACAAGAAAATGTTACAAAATTGTTCAATTCAACTTACAAAACAAGAAAATTACTAGTAACTAAAAATGGATTTTGGAGTTAAGAGAATGTCATATGAGGCAATATTTTTTCCCTACGTGCAATGTCTATTGTGTATTAAACTTTAAAAAGAATGGTGATAAGAAAAAGTTTGCAGCTTTTTTAAAAACTTTTACTTGTCATTCGTGTTGAAAGAAAATTGAACCTCACAATGATTTCTTGAGTTTAAAAAAATTCTGAATTTAATCTATGAGGATTTCTTACAGAATATCAAGTTGCAATATCAAAGGACGAGTCTCCACGATATCGTTCAGATTGCTTGTCCATCATGTGCGACAGCTTTAAATTGATCCTTTTTGTTTTTCTTGTTTGTGCAAAGCAACTGAATGGTAACTATATTTTAGTTTAGATTATTTCAGCGGATAAATTATTTGTATTTTAAATAAAAGCTTAATTCAAAGTTCGAATGAAAAAAACTTCAAATAAATTTTTTATATTATTTTTGTTCACATTTACAAAAAAAGCAATTTGCAAAACTGAAAAAAAGAGAAAATTGGAAAACAACTTTTCAAATAAATTTTTATTATTCTTGGTTTACAACATTATAATCATTCGTTTATCTTACTTTACTTCTCTTCTCTTCTCTAAAAATTCCTTATATATATATATATATATATATATATATATATATATATATATATATATATATATATATATATATATATATATATATATATATATATATATATATTCGCAGTTATTATTATCAAAATACAATTTTCATTTAATACCTCTACTTTCTTTCCTACTTTTGTTAAAAGAAACTTTTGCATTAAAAAAGAAAATGCTTTTCCTCTTCTTAAACTCCTGTTCTTCGTCTTGTACTTCCTGCTCTTCTTGTTCTTCCTGTTCTTCTTGGCAGTCTTGTTCTTCTTCTTCATAATCTTCTTTTTCTACATGCTATTGATTCTGTTCATTTTCTTGTCTTTGTGATGTTCTTGTGATTGTTCTTCTTCTTCTTCTTCTTTTACTCTTCTTCTTCTTCTTTATTAATAAAGAAACTATTGATTTTGATCCTTATTAAAGAACTCTTACATGATCAAAAGCATTTTGAAACAATTAATGACATAAACCTTCATTCGCTTCCCCTTAATTTATTTCCAAAGATATTCAAAATCTCAAAGAAAAGATACTCTATTACTTTCATCAATTATAGCTTGTAATCTATATAATAAGTAAATTAAGATATTAAAATTATAATTTGTAATATGTATTTAAACATGAATTAAGATATTAATATTCTTTGAAAGCTAAACTCGTCTTTAGATAATATCACGTTCGTTTTCTTTTTAGAAAATGTCTTCCAAATATCTTAATTATTGTTAATGAAGATTTTAACAAAATATGAATAGAATCTCTGAAGATTTTAATGTTGCAAAAGATATCAAATTAATTAAACAAATTTGCTACATCATATATATATATATATATATATATATATATATATATATATATATATATATATATATATATATATATTATATATATATATATATTATATATAAATATATATATATATATTATATATATATTATATATATATTTATTATATATCAATATTTAGAAATAACATTTTTATTTCCTTTTTATAATATATTTTTTATTAATATATATATATATATATATATATATTTTAATTGCTTAATTATAAATTTTATGCTATTAATATATATATATATATATATATATATATATATATATATATATATATATATATATATATATATATATATATATATATATATATATATATATATATTATATATATATATATATATTATATTATATATTATATAAATATTTATATTTAAAAATTATTATTTTAAATTTTTTTTTTTTTTTTTTTTAATTTTTTTTTTTTTTTTTTTTTTTTTTTTTTTTTTTTTTTAATGAATAATAAAAAGTGGAGAACTAACTATTTGTTTATAACATCTTTCCATTTTAGAGATAATTTTAGAAGGTTAAAAACAAGTAGTTTAACTATTCACTTTAGTACACTAGAATCCAGAAGAAGATCCCTAAAAAGACAAAAACCAGTTCTCTCCAAAGGAATTGGCTCCTCTAGAAGAAGAACCTCCTGCCTACTGCCCCCTTTTAGAGGATACCCCAGTTTGGCATATCCTTTTGCCCACGACTGTGGTGCCTCTCTTGAAGTGGTATTCCGAGCCAAGACTTGAAGAGAAGTGGTGGCTACCACCGTCTACATGTTGGCTCAACAGGTCAGCGAGAGGAACTAAGATCACCCAGCTTACTGAAGATTCCTCTCCGTCTCTACAACTCCTTTAGAATAAGAGCACAGGGTTTTCCTTAGAACCGGTTCCACAGGACCACACACAAAGGTCCCTTCACAGAGATCACTATAAAGTGGTCCTACTATATATATATATATATATATATATATATATATATATATATATATATATATATATATATATATATATATATATATATATATATATATATATATATATATATATATATATATATATATATATATATATATATATAAATATAATTATATATTTATATTATTATATATATATATTTTAACTAACATATTATTATTATTATTATTATTATTATTATTATTATAATTTAAAAAAATATTTTTATTTCATTATTTTTTAATATTATTTTTTATTTATTATTTTTATTATTATTATTTTTATTATTTTTATTATTATTGTTGTTATTATTATTATTATTGTTATTATTTTCAAAGAAAATCAAAGGTTATTTAATTAATAAATTACTGGTTTTATTTTCCTTCTTTAATACATTAATTTAATTTAATATATTATTTATTTATATTAATTTATTAATTATTAAAATTCTTAACTGTTAATATATTTGTCAATAGGAAGAAAGATTATACTTATTATTATTATTATTATTATTATTATTATTATTATTATTATTTATTATTATTTTTATTATTATTTTTTTATTTTATTATTATTATTATTATTATTATTATTATTATTATTATTATTATTATTATTATTATTATTATTATTATTATTATTATTATTTTATTTTTATTATTTTTTATTATTATTATCATTATTATTATTATTATTATTATTATTATTATTATTATTATTATTATTATTATTATTATTATTATTTTTATTATTATTATTTATTATTATTATTATTATTATTATTATTATTATTATTATTATTATTATTATTTATTATTATTATTATTACTCATTATTTATTATCTTTATAATTATTAATAATAATTGCTTATCATTATTATTGTTATTACTAATATTATTTAAAATAAATATTACGTAATAATAATAATTTGCTCCTATTTGAGAGAAATGCCTTTTACATCTGACATTGAAACTCAAAATTATTTGATTTTGTTTGACCCAAAGAGAAACCAATTGAAAAGGGTCAAAAAAAAAAAAAAAAAAAAAAAAAAAAAAAAAAAAAAAAAAAAAAAAGGTGTTGTCAAAAGGTTTTCCTTATTTCCTGTGACCTTATCGTGGGAGGTGGACATTGAGGCAAATAACTTTCATTCAAAAGAATTTTGAAATTGAAAAAAAAATTAATTTTTGTTTTTTAGTTTACATCGTTAAAGTCAAATTTGAGTGAAAGAAAATGGCGGAAGGAAATTAATCCAAAATATTTAATGAATTCTTTCTTCCTTTTACCATTTATTTTTCTTTCTTTGAAATAGTGAAAAATTTTCTTTCTTCCATGTCATTCATGTTGGAAAATATACCTACATATATATATATATATATATATATATATATATATATATATATATATATATATATATATATATATATATATATATATATATATATATATATTATATATATATATATATATATATATATATATATAATATATATATGTGTAATGAATACCATGGAGTGTGCAGAAACACATTACTTAGCATAGAAGTTCGTTCCTATTAAGCTGGAAATAATTCCCGTATTCTTTCCTTTCTACTAAACCTAACAAAACTTAGGTTAACTGCTTGCTCTTTTGCTATCCACCGCAGGGATGCTGCCTTCAGAGAATACTGCTGTTTTAAAACTCTAGAAACTCG
>SEYY01018363.1:27500-30000 GCA_009176605.1 Armadillidium nasatum
TATATATATATATATATATATATATATATATATATATATATATATATATATATATATATATATATATATATATATATATATATATATATATATATATATATATATATATATATATATATATATATATATATATATATATATATATATATATATATATATATATATATATATATATATATATATATATATATATATATATATATATATATATTCGAGAATATTAATAATTTTCATCTATTTTATATTTTTTCTGAATTGAAATCAATAATTTCTCGGTACTCATTAAAATCATTTTCTCATTAAATTTTTTTTCAATTTAGAATTTCTGCTCAAAAAATCAGAATACAAAATTTGACTTTTTAATACTTTTTATTACTGACTCTTTTTAATTAATTCTCATAAATTTGAAACAGAAAAAAATACATTTTTGAGTTTTGCCCAAGGAACGCAATCAAAAGTCAAAAATATTTATTAGTCAGTAATATTTTATACCGGAATACTTATTAAACATTTAAGTATACGACCTCTTATATTTTTTTCCTTCTTCCACAGCTTTAAACGAAAAAAGGTTCGAATGTATTTTACTTATAATGTGTCAAGTTCTGTTCCTTACGATTGACATTTACCAAGTTCTTTAATTTATCATTTTCATCTGTGCCGTCATACGTCGCCAGATGGCGCACTTTTACGGCTAAGCAAAAAACAAAAACAAAAATACAAAACATTACGAGCATAGTTGGAGAGTTTGACTGCATAAAGCTCGCTTATAGAGGTAGGCATTTAAATTTAAAGTACAAAGTTTTGATAACATATACATTAGTCACATGCGTGGCTTCTCAGAAACACACACTCAGATATATAAATATATATATATATATATATATATATATATATATATATATATATATATATATATATATATATATATATATATATATATATATATATATATATATATATATAATAATAATAATAATTATAATAATATAACAAAAAAATGATTTTTAATCTTTTGAGAGTCAGACTTGTACACCTAACCTAATTTGATCCAAGTCTAACTAGAAGAAACGGAGCTCAGAGCAGATTGGTGATATATATATATATATATATATATATATATATATATATATATATATATATATATATATATATATATATATATATATATATATATATGAATAGAAATCATATCGTGATTACAAATGTTATTATTATTTAATTGCATAAAAGTATGCAATGTCAAATCAGACTAATGTATGAATTACGATATTTTGATCATTGGAGAGAAATTTTGTAAAGAAGCAATATTCCACGAAGAAAGAGAAGATTTCCGAATCACGATATATATATATATATATATATATATATATATATATATATATATATATATATATATATATATATATATATATATATATATATATATATATATATATATATATATATATATATATATATATATATATATATATATATATTTATTATTATAATATATATATAATATATTTATTATATTATTATATTATTATTATTATTATTATTATTATTATTATTATTATATATTATTATATTATTATTATTATTATTATTATTATATATTATTATTATTATTATTATTATTATTATTATTATTATTATTATTATTATTATTATCATATGAAATTCGTCTTCCCAGAAGCCCACTTCTTGAATCAATAAGTGTAATGTACACAATACTCTCTTAATGTGAATTTGTAACTGAAGAAATTAAATGAAGATTAAATCTTAAAGTTTACAGATTATTATTATTATTATTATCATTATTATTATTATTTATTATTAGTAGTATAGTAGTATAGTAGTAATATAATTATTATTATTTTATTTATAATAAATAATCGTTATTATGTATTTATGTGTAATCAATTATAGAATATAATAACTTATGTGTATAATGTTATATTTATTATTATGTATAAAAATTAATAATATGTATGAATTTTATGTGTAATACTTCTGTGTATGTAGTCATAAAATGTATGATTATAATACAGATAAATAATTATGTGCAAGTGTTCTATTATTATTTTAATTACATTAACTTGTATGTTCTTTTTGAACATTTTTATGTATATTTATTTTATGAACGGATATATAAATTTGTATTCGTAATTTTAGCAAACATAAATAAATATGTGAAATTATAATGAACTTATTGACAGAGTTTTAAATTCGCGACAATATTCTTTTATAAATGTATTGAAATCTAAATTTTGACAAAAATAGAATTCTAATTTAGTACGTAATTGATTTTCAATAAATTTTTAATGAAAAAAAAAAATCAATTTTTTTTAAGAAACTGAAAATTTAATATCTAGAAACCTTTTTAATATTAATTTGTGCTTTTAATTTTAAAATTTATTACGAAAAAGTCTGGCAAATTAACACCGACATTACAAATTGCAAATTTAGACATTTTTAATAATATATATATATATATATATATATATATATATATATA
>SEYY01018363.1:42500-45000 GCA_009176605.1 Armadillidium nasatum
TCAGAACTTTCTCAGATTTCTAATATGGACAATGAAATAAGGAATGTTGCCAATGCCTCAAAAACTCATTTCTTTAATCTATTATTGTCGACAATAAGTCTTCCACACAAAATTTAAATAATACTCAAATGTTTCTCTTTTCTTAATATTCAAGTAAATATTTCCTTTGATCGTGATTTTAATTGAAAGGATCACATTGTATTTATCAAGCTTTTATAAGATTTGATACGCTTTCTTTCCTTAAGATTTCTTCACTCTACCCCAGCTGCTTTCTCTGAATAGAGGCGTTTTTCGTTCTTTTCAGAATTTTCATTACATATTTGGGGTGGTTCCTCTCGCACTGCCTTCTTAAAAGTGTGGAATGGAATTATTTTCCACTTTTAACTCTCTTACTCTGACGGACTTTTTCCAGTCACTTCCCTGGTGTTGAGCTGTTCCATTACTCTGCTCATATTGAATCACTTAAACGTACAGGAATTTTTTTCTTAATACTTTAATTATATATTCTTTCCCCAAAATAAAGTCTCATTCTTTCTCTTATCAACTTATATTAATCTTTTAAATGTATACCACGGTATTAATAAAATCTAAAACATTCCTTATTCTATTTTACTCAATTTCTGTAGTTTGACTATCTTCAAACACCGTTTATCGGTTCATATTGATTCTTTACCGAATGGGTTTGGAATAGAATACTCAACATTGGTGGAAATCATGTGGGCCTCTGGTTTTTCCTACCATATATATATATATATATATATATATATATATATATAATATATAATATATATATATATATATATATATATATATATATATATATATATATACTCTACACCATATCCCGCAAGATGCAGGGTGGTGTCGGCTGCAGAAACTTCATATTCCTGCAGCCGTACTTGGGGGGAAAAAAAAAAAACTGGTTTAAAAGGTTCCCAGCCTCTAGAACCAGGCGAAGAATTATTCCTCATTTGTCCTGACTGCGTCGAAATCCCAATTCTTTTCGACCAAGAAGTTATCTAAAAGTTTTAATTAAAAATTTTATTGCTTCA
This sequence comes from Armadillidium nasatum, assembly GCA_009176605.1. Lineage (NCBI taxonomy): Eukaryota > Metazoa > Arthropoda > Malacostraca > Isopoda > Armadillidiidae > Armadillidium > Armadillidium nasatum. Next base: position 43,553 of record SEYY01018363.1, read on the forward strand.
CGGACGATTTTGATTTAAAATTACTTAAAAGACCTCTTTTGAAAATTTTGTTGCTTCACTGATGATTTTAATTTAAAATTACTAAAAGATCTCTTTCGAAAATTTTGTTGCTCCTCTTGATAGTTTAAATATTAATTTTGATTCAACTTATTTTAATTCCAAATGTTAAATTCAATAAAATTTTAAATATTTTCTCCGACTAATAAAATTTTTCAATTACTTCTAAATAACAAACTGGATTTTTGCATTCAATCTATTCTTTTCTTTCTTCAGACGAAAAGAACTTCAACACTTCGTCAGAAGACCCAGACCACCCTTCCAATCCTCTCTCTGGCTCTTCTCTATTCTTCTTTCCAGCTGTTTCTAACACATCCGAATCCGACAGCAGTCAGATCATTATATATATATATATATATATATATATATATATATATATATATATATATATATATATATATATATATATATATATATATATATATATATATATATATATATATATATATATATATAATATATATATATATTTATATATATATATATATATATATATATATATATATATATATATATATATATATATATATATATATATATATATATATATATATATATATATATATATATATATATATATATATATATATATATATATATATATATATATATATATATATATATATATATTATATATATATATATATATATATATATATATATATATATATATATATATATCGCCACCATTCACGGGCAGAACCCTTTTCAAGGAGGGGGCACACACAGAGGAAGAAAACTCCCACAAACACACTCCTAACGCACATCCCACAGGTGGGCACAGACGGAAGCCTTGAAGAGTGGAAGATTAAATGCAGGAGGAAAAATAGATGATGGTAGAGAGTTCTGCAGAACAGATGTGGCTGGAAAGGAGGCACCACAACGGGCCAGCCTGGAGTTTCCCACATTCACAAAAAATTCGTGCGAAAGCATAGCACCCCTTGTGCAACGAGGACGACGCAACGGTGGACGAATGCGAGAGGCCAATTCCCTCGAGCACCTGCCATTGTAGTACCTATAGAAAAGAGATAGTGCGCCAACGTCATGTCACAGAGATAGATGATCAAGAGAGTTTGAAAGTAAGGGACAGTTTATTAATCTTTTAGCTTTAGACTCAACCCTATCCAGAAGAGAGGAGGAGCCAGAGCCCCCCATATGTGAGAACAGTACTCCATACAAGGGCGGATAAGACCCTTATATATTTGGAGTAACTGCTCAGAAGAAAAAAATTCTCGCAACATGAACAGAACTTCCAGCTCCTTAGATGCCGCTTTATCAACCATTGTGATATATATATATATATATATATATATATATATATATATATATATATATATATATATATATATATATATATATATATATATATATATATATATATATATATATAT
>SEYY01018363.1:50000-62500 GCA_009176605.1 Armadillidium nasatum
ATATATATATATATATATATATATATATATATATATATATATATATATATATATATATATATATATATATATAGAGAGAGAGAGAGAGAGAGAGAGAGAGAGAGGAGAGAGAGAAAACAAAAGGTGGACTGATAGACAAGAATGAGTATGCTAATGAATGGGTAAAGTATTCCTTGAAAAAAGATTTGTTCTTGAATATAATGATGACTGAATTTTGCTTTTATTTTTAAAAGAAAATAAGAATATCAAAAAGAGAAATTCTTCAAGAAATATGAGAGGTAATATTTTGTCTTTCAAAATGATCTTTAAAGCAAGAGATTAGGACGTGATGAATTACTGGAATTAGAAGAAAAAGGAAGACTTATGAGTTTTTTACAAAATGGGAATGAAGTTGAGGGGAAAAAGAGGAAAATCTTCGCATTTCGATCAGTCTTCATTTTTTCCACTCATTGACTTAATTATTTGCTTTACTTTTAAGTCATTAAAATCCAATCATTGAGAGAACTAAACCTGGATTGATTTCATGGAAGAGGACAAAATTTATTTAAAAAAATAAAAAAATTAAATTTTTTGTAAAGATGCAGAAAAACTTTAAAAATGTACGTTTTAGAGCTCATTCAATGCAGCATATTACCTTTAATTTAATGCAAATCGAATGAAAATAAAAATATTTAAAAACGAATATAAGTTCTACGAAACGTTTTCAAATCATACTAACAATATTGAACCATTTTCCCCAATTCAGTTAAATTCGATGCTTTAATAGAGACTTATTTTTATATTTCATTTTTCCATACACACGCACATACAAAAATCTGTTTATACATTATTAGTATAATGAATTTGTTAACTAAAAAGGGTCGTGCAGCGAAGGTCCTGGTTTTGATTCCTAAAAACCATTAAGAGAAGTTCACTTCCTCGATTAAGGGCAAAAGTCTGTGAAACGAGATCTTTGAAGAAAATCTTAATATATATATATATATATATATATATATATATATATATATATATATATATATATATAATATATATATATATATATATATATATATATATATTGAGAAGGGCTTGTGCGACACTCCTTTCTCTGTTCAACCAACAAATCTTAGACTTAACTGCTATGCTCAATCTTACATGTACTCTACTAGTAAAGTCTGGAACATACTCCATTCATCTATTTTCTCAACTTCCTATGACTTATACGCCTTCAATCGACGTGTATCGGAACATGTAGGCCTTTAACTTGACCAGATTCCCGGTTTTTTCATAACTCTTTTGGAACTTTTGGTAGGTTTACGGCCTTTACCTCCCCCCCTAGAGGTGAATATATATATATATATATATATATATATATATATATATATATATATATATATATATATATATATATATATATATATATATATATATATATATATATATATATATATATATATATATATAAATATATTAGATATATTTTTTTTTTTTTTTTTCAGTTATAAAATTTCTTCATTATCATTCCTGAATAAAAATTTTGCTTTTTATATTTCCACTTGTTCTTCATTTGGTCTTTTTACATTCCAGATTTTATTCTCATTTATTTATTTTCAGTTTTCCGTAGAGAATTCTACATATATATATATATATATATATATATATATATATATATATATATATATATATATATATATATATATATATATATATATATATATATATATATATATATATATATGAATTCTCCAACTGGGTTAATACTGTATATGTATATTAAAGATATGGAAAAATATGGAGAGCAATTCTTTACCTTGGAATATCCTTTTCTGATAAAGGTCATTTTCTTAGAATATTATTTGAGTGCAATAAATAAAGAGTAAAAATAGCTTGAATATATCTACTTGAAAAATAAATGCTCTTATTTTAATAAGAAATATAAATTTCAGAGTTTTTGTTTATCTTTGTAGAAAAAAACTCATAATATTATATAGAGTTTTGTATTGCATATTTATTTTTATTATTTATTGTATTTATTTTAAAGATTTATATATATATATATATATATATATATATATATATATATATATATATATATATATATATATATATATATATATATATATATATATATATATATATATATATATATATATATATATATATATATATATATATATATATATATATATATATATATATATATATATATATATATATATATATATATATATATATATATATATATATATATATATATATATATATATATATATATATATATATATATATATATATATATATATATATATATATATATATATATATATATATATATATATATATATATATATATATATATATATATATATATATATATATATATATATATATATATATATATATATATATATATATATATATATATATATATATATATATATATATATATATATATATCCTATTTTCCCCCATGCGGCCCTATTCATGCCAGAATTACTGATAAAACGGGCGAACAGTGAAATAAGGAGAACACTGGTGTTGCGCCCTATTATTTTAGCCCTGTGGTTCGAAACCTGTGGTAGATACGCTAATGGTACTTGACAATCTTATAGTGGTTCATCTTATCTCTGAATGTGCCAAATTTCGTTGAAAAAAAATTATTAGTTTGCTCTCCAGAGTATTTCAAAGTTTGGTAATTATTTCTCGCTAACGATTTATTTGCTCTTTGGGCGAAATTTGGTTTTTTTAGTCTTAAAAATACAGTTTGGGTGATATATTTTTTATATTTTTTTATAATGTAGTAATGGGCTCTGCACACCTTCAGAAAAAGTAAAAGCTTAAGTTATCCAACCAATTTTTATTTACATTGCTTTTAATTTTCTGAATATTTTGTTCTTCCCAAATGAGGTAAATATGGCATTTTTTACGATCTTGAAAGTGGCGCCATCTATTGGGAATAATGTTTTCTGGCAAAAATATTAAACAATTTTCAAAATTTGACATTTTTCTACAAAAAAGGTCATTAAACCAATTTTTTTTATTCCGAACGTACTTTATATATATATATATATATATATATATATATATATATATATATATATATATATATATATATATATATATATATATATATATATATATATATATATATATATATATATATATATATATATATATATATATATATATATATATCTATGTAAACAAAATATATTACTTAATGGTATTGTTATTTACGTAATTTCAACAGTATTTGAGTATTATTTTATAGATACGTACAATGCGAGTATTATTTCAAAATAAATTTTTAAAAAATAAATATTAAAGATTTTGTTGTTTTTATGAAAAAAAGTTAATTTTATTCCTTTTTTTTTTTTCACGAGGATGAAAGTCAATATTTTTATCCAATTTCACTATTTTTGAATACAAATTGCTCTTGTAACTTTTTTCCTAAAGCAGATTTTAAGTATCTGTTTCATAAATGTTTAGCTAATAGAACTGTGAATATCTAGTTTTCGTGGTTTTCGAATCAAGTTCCTTTTATATCTAAGTTTAAATTCAAAAAAATAAAGATAATTATAAAAATATATGACTATTAAAATAAGCCTTTGTTATTTACGAAGCCATTAAAATACGTTGACTGCCAGAAAATGATGCAAGCCCCATTTTTTTTTATTTTTGACCGATTGAGCTGAAATTTTCAGTATAGATAGCTTTTTTTCCGACGAAGATAGTCCATTTCTAACGTTTTTACGAGTGATTAACCGTTTAGAAGATATTTGGGGTCAAAAGTTAAAAAAAATTTAAATACCGGGGTCAAACCACTGGTCCACATGAGCTGAAATTTTAACTGAACAATCTTAGCCCCAAAATATAGATGCTGAATAAAGAGATTTTTGATATCACGTCTAGAAAAAAGTTATAGGCACTCAGTTATTTTTCTAAAAATATTATTTTAAAAAAAAAAAAAAATTTTTTTTTTTTTTTTTTTTTTTTAAACAATTTTTGACTTTCGATAGTTGGTCAGTATTGTGCTAATAACAATTTTTCTATACTTCTATTAGAAGATTTTGTAGCCAATAGACGTAGGAACAAACACCCAAATTTCAGACCAAAAATATTTTTTATGTGGCCTCACTGTAGATTTGAGCATTCCTAAAAATTCCGAAAAGCTTCTAAACTTTAACTCCCTCGCCAAAGCGTTAGGAATGGAGTTTTCTCGTCGGGAAAAAGCTATCTATATTGAAATTTTCAGGAGAATCGGATGAATTTTTTTTGAAGAGGTTTGACCTGCCGGCAGATCAGGTGGAAGTCAACGTGTTTTAAATTTATTTTACTTTTTTGCGGCAATAAAATATAGATTCCTGATTGTCCTAAATTTGGAACATTGATCAAAATTACTAAGTAATACTTTTAATAATATTGATATAAATTACTAAGTAACACTTTTACTATGATTGTATAAAGAGTTATTTTATCCGATAGCGCATTACTTGCATTTTTACAGGTATCATGATTAAAAGATTAATAAATTTTAACATCTTCCTTCTTTCGAGAAAATGATTTTAAAATATCTTCAAATCATCATTACTAATCTCAAACTTTTTGAAATTAAAATTTAAAGTTTGAACAATGATCAACTGCTTTACTTAGATGTCATTTTAATATAAATTTATCCTAATTTAACGTCGATTGAAACTGCAAAAGACAACTGTCCATGTATTAAGAGTTTCTAAGCATTTAAAATATAAGAATTTCATTTTTATTAACCAACTGAGAATAGCTATAGGAGTAGCAAGTAAATACATAGGTATATTTGAATTTATTTATAGGACACTCTAAGTTAAAACATTTCATAGCAAGTAATTATCATAAATAAAAGTAATCAAAATATTCCCAATTTGCTTTACAAAAGTTTCAAACTATCAATTACATAAAAATAAAATATTTGGCTTCCCAAAACATTTTAAATTCAGTATGGCTAAAAAAAAATTGAAAGGAAATCATGAATACAAATGATTTCAAGAAAGATTTCACAGTCTATTAACTTCCTATCAAGTACAATTTTTAAATTACTAGGTAATACTTTTACTATGATTGTATAAAGAGTTATTTTATCCGATAGCGCATTACTTGCATTTTTACAGGTATCATGATTAAAAGATTAATAAATTTTAACATCTTCCTTCTTTCGAGAAAATGATTTTAAAATATCTTCAAATCATCATTACTAATCTCAAACTTTTTGAAATTAAAATTTAAAGTTTGAACAATGATCAACTGCTTTACTTAGATATCATTTTAATATAAATTTATCCTAATTTAACGTCGATTGAAACTGCAAAAGACAACTGTCCATGTATTAGAGTTTCTAAGCATTTAAAATATAAGAATTTCATTTTTATTAACCAACTGAGAATAGCTATAGGAGTAGCAAGTAAATACATAGGTATATTTGAATTTATTTATAGGACACTCTAAGTTAAAACATTAAATAACAGGTAATTATCATACTTAAAAGTAAACAAAATATTCCCAATTTGCTTTACAAAAGTTTCAAACTATCAATTAATATAAATAAAATATTTGGCTTCCTAAAACATTTTTTGAATCCTGATCCTTTTTGGGAAAAGTTAAAATCTTTTCTACATCAGTTTCATCTGCATGTATTCTCTTCATGTGCTGAGAAACGTTTGTAAACTTTTTCTTGCAATAAAGACATGGTCTCTTAGGCTTAGGCTTAGCTGTTTTCTTTGTCATCCCAGTCTGAGAATCTATAAATAAATCAATATATATATATATATATATATATATATATATATATATATATATATATATATATATATATATATATATATATATATATATATATATATATATATATATATATATATATATATATATATATATATATATATATATATATATATATATATATATATATATATATATATATATATATATATATATATATATATATATATATATATATATATATATATATATATATATATATATATATATATATATATATATATATATATATATATATATATATATATATATATATATATATATATATATATATATATATATATATATATATATATATATATATATATATATATATATATATATATATTCAGGATTTAAAATTTGTTTGAAACTCTAAAGATATCAGTTTTTCATCTAGAATTCAAAAATTAGAAATTTTCATATTAACAATTTAATGAATATAACTAAATTTTAACAGACGATGTTTAACTAACCAATTTGAGGTTCATTTTTTTTTATCTTGAAAATGAGATCTTTAGAAATGCTGTTAGATGTAATTAGTTTCGGCATTACTTCTTCAATGTTTTCTGAAAATGTGAATAATAAAATAATCAATTTAGTTAATCAAAGTTTAAGCAAATATTTCTATCATTAAAATGTAAATCGCTTTTTGTATTCAGTTCTACGAAATTAAAATCATTATTTCAGATAATAATTAAAAAAAAAAAAAAATTCGAAATTATTTCAAATTATTAAATTTATATTAAGGAACATGAAAAGAAATAAAAATGAAGAATTTTCTCACCCCAAGTAGGTTCATTATTTTCATCTTCAAAATGAAGGATCTGACTGTCTGAATCTATTAATTTCCCTTTCGAAATAACTTCTTTTGTCACTTCTTGATCCTTTTCTGAAAATATTATAAATGATCACCACTAGCATGTGAAAGATTACATATTTTATTTTGTTATTAAATTACAGAAAAAGTGCTTAAAATTTATGAATTATACAAGAATGAGCAGTTCAACAAACTTGTTTATGAAATAAAGGTGGAAAATTTGAAAGACTCCAAATTAGAGACACGAAAACAAACAACATCGTTGCTTACGTATGAACAACAGCCGCCTTTGGCTAAAAATTGAGTATAGAGATAGCAGGAGGAAACAGAGTAGGGTTTGCTATCAGAAAGCTCAAACATCTGAGTTTCGGTCAAGAATAAGAGGTGAGGTCTAGAAGAACAGAGGTGAGGTTCAACAAAGTGGAAATTGTTTCAGAAATTAATGAAAACAATAGACCGTGCACCAGGACAAGATGGCTTCAGAGTCCAGATGTCACTAAACCCATCACAAGAGGCTACCAACTCACAAGTGGTAACGGGGGAAGGGGTGGATGAGGAGCCATTTTGGAAGCCACACCCCGAGATTTCTCCGAGGCTACTGCTGTTGACACCATTATTGATTTTTTTTTAAAGGGTGTGACAGTATTAATGTTTTATGTTTGTGAATGAGAGCCAACTCCGTGTAGAAGAAGGTGAGAGCGAAAGGGAGCGAATCATTAGGCACCGGGATGAAATGGGAAGTACCCTAAACATCTCATATACCAAATGGAGGTTAATCTCATCGCCTCGAGAGAGCTACTTCCCTCCCCCTTATAATATATATATATATATATATATATATATATATATATATATATATATATATATATATATATATATATATATATATATATATATATATATATATATATATATATATATATATATATATGATTTGGTTGTCGTCGTGAGTGGAGGTGCTTAAACCAGAAGGAAAAAGAAAAGATAGGAGAATCAGATGGAAGAGAAGAGAAGGGAAGAGTAGAGAAGAGTGAAGAGAAGAGAAGAAGAGAAAGAGAAGAGTAGAGAAGAGAAGAGAAGAGAAGAGGAGAAGAAAATTGGAAGGATTGTTTAAAGAATGCTGTAGAATTGTACTGAAAAGAAAATTATTTTTCGAACTTAAAAATAATAACAGAATTTTTTAAAAATATTTTCATAAAGCAAAATTTAATAAATCGCAATTAACTTATATCAAAATTTTGTGGAGGAACAACAAAACTTTCAAATAACATACTTTCGGCTTAATTAAGTGAAAATTTCAACATTAGTATTACTAATATAAAATTTAAAACACGAGATTGGTTTGGGCGACAAGGGTGGATCATGAAGAATAGTTCTTCGCATGGTTCTAGGGTCTGGGATTCCTTTTAGCCAGCTTTTTTTTTGTCTTCCCATGTACGACTGCAGGAATTTTCTTGCAGTTAACGCCACCCTGCATTATGCGGGATACGGTGTGATATATATATATATATATATATATATATATATATATATATATATATATATATATATATATATATATATATATATATATATATATATATATATATATATATATATATATATATATATATATATATATATATATATATATGGGATGGAGCGATACCAACATTTTTACCGATACCGATACCGATGCCAATTCTTAACTGTTAATATATATATATATATATATATATATATATATATATATATATATATATATATATATATATATATATATATATATATATATATATATATATATATATATATATCCGATCTTAGTAAGGCTCTAGGGGCCTGTCATCAGGGCCAGCACTCATCTTCATCTAGATCTGTCGTAAGTAATTCCATCTTCCACCAACTGTTACACCGTAGACAGCTGATGCCACTTCAGTGAATTCCCAATTAACTTCATCCATCTCTCCTTTGTCTTCCTCTTGGCGTCCACTTTCACCTTTATCTTTCCCCTCCTGCATCCTCCACACATGGCCCAATAATCTCAGTCTTTCTGTATCTATCTTTTGAATTATTGGTCCAGCCCCTGCTTTCTCTAATTCTTTCGTTTCCTATCTTCTCCTTCCTGGTCCTTCCCACCTTCAACCTCAGCGCCCTCATCTCTACTGCTTGAATTCTGCTTTCTTCTCTTGTTGTCGTACTCCAAATATCCATACTATTTAAGAAAACTGGGGTCAGAGTACTTTCAAAAATTACTTTCTTTTCTCCTACATCCATTCTTTTGTCGGCCAAGATTGGGTACAGGACTCTCACAACTCTCCAGTATTTCTCCATCTCGTTTGTGATTTCCAGTGTATTACCTCATTCCCTTGTGAATACTTTCCCATCCTCAAATACTCATATCTCTCTACCATCCTCATATCCTCTCCATGCACATTCAGAACAAGGTCCTCTCCCTCCTCCTCCCATCTAGCTCGTCGGCATGCGTTGCTGCTCTCCAAGCTCCCTTCCTTTGGGTTTCCTCCTTCTCTTTGCTTACTCTTGTCTAGTTTTCTCTTAGATCGATCCATTACAGCACTTGTAGAGAGAGTGAAATCTTCCTTTTCTTTTGTCAACTGTGGTGTTCCTCAGTGTTCTGTTTTATCTCCAAACTTATGCTTACTTTCCATTAACGATCTACTCAACTGCACTTCTAACTCTGTTCACTCTTATGCTGATGACTCAACTCTACATTCTTCTTCTCATTTCAAATCTGCTCCCTCTTTTGCTTCTAGAATTTCTTCTCGTCTTCTTTCCGATTCTATTCTTGCCGATCTGGATGGGATTTTCCGGTGGGGTCATAGTAACTGTGAAATGCAACTCTTTAAAAACATCTTCTTCACATCTCCCTTTCCAAAACACCTTCCAACTTTCCTATCTTCTTCGATTGCTCTCTCGTCTCACCTGTAAAAAACATTAACATTTTTGAACTTAACATAAACAATAAACTGTCATGGAAACCACACATCACAATGGTTGCTAAAGCGGCCTCTAAGAATCTGGGAATTCTGTTCAGGTTGCGAGAATTTTTTTCTTCTGAGCAGTTATTCTAAATATATAAAGGTCTTATTCGCCGTTGTATGGAGTACTGTTCTCACATTTGAAGGGGCTCCGGCTCCTCCTCTCTTCTGTATAGGGTTGAGTCTTAAGGTAAAAGATTAATTAACTGTCCCCTACATTCTAACTCTCTTGATCCCCTATCTCTGGGACGTGACATTGGCGCACTTTCCCTATTCTATAGGTACTACAATAGCGGGTGCTCAAGGGAACTGATCTCTCGCATTCCTCCACCGTTTTGTCGTCCTCGTTGCACAAGGGCTGCTCTGCTTTCGCCCCAATTTTGCGTGGATGTAGGAAAACCCAGGCTAGCTCGTTGTGGTGCCTCCTCCTTTCCAGCCACATCTGCTCTGTGGAACTCTCTACCATCATTTATTTTTCCTCCTGTATTTAATCTTTCACTCTTCAAGGCTTCTGTCTGTGCCCACCTGTGGGATGTGCTTTAGGTCTGTGTTTGAGTGAGTTTTCTTCATTTTGTGTGTGCCCCCTCCTTGAAAAGGACTTTTCCTGTGAGTGGGAGAGTTCTGTAAAAAAAAAACTATTTATAGTTCTGTCTTTTCCACATTCACGTTCACGCCCGCCTCTTTTTAGCTTTTCAGCAAAACTTCTCATGACCTCTCTTAACTTCTCCCTATCTTGCCTTCATATATATATATATATATATATATATATATATATATATATATATATATATATATATATATATATATATATATATATATATATATATATATATATATATATATATATATATATATATATATATATATATATATATATATATATATATATATATATATATATATATATATATATATATATATATATATATATATGAAAGATCTCTGGACGAGACCGACTGTGGCGGGAGGCTTCATTAGCGAAGTGTGGCCGCCTCAACAAGGGGTGGTCAGGGGGTGAGAAGGTAAAAAAAAAGGTAAAAAAAGGTGTGTGTATATATATATATATATATATATATATATATATATATATATATATATATATATATATATATATATATATATATATATATATATATATATATATATATATGGAGACAAGATAGAGAGAAGTTAAGAGGCGATGAGGTGATGAGAAGTTTTGCTGAAAAGCTAAAAAGAGGAGGAACTGAACGTGAATGTGAAAAAGACAGAACTGTAAATAGTTTTTTTTTTTTTTTTTTTTTTTTTTTTTTACAGAACGCCCCCACTCACAGGTAGAGCCCTTTTTAATATATATATATATATATATATATATATATATATATATATATATATATATATATATATATATATATATATATATATATATATATATATATGTTTATTCTGGTGGGTAAAAAGCAAAGACCTACTAATTTCCACCAGAGTTGGAGCAATAACGAAACCTAATAGTTAAAAGCCGACATGCACCGATAGACGGAGATCCATTTTTATTTCGAGACCTGTATCTGAAAAAAATGTTTTATATGATTTATTTCTTAAATTACTTACAAATATTTGAATATAATTGAAAAAATTGGAATAACAGATTATTGCCAGAAACCGCTAAAAAAAACATAAAAAATAAAAAAAAACATTTTGTTATGTAGCAATATCGTGCTGAATGATAAATTATATTTAAAAAATGAAGCATTTTCAGATTATCCATTGCTAAAGGAGCTAGATTAGAATTAAAATAAAGTCGAGAAACTCTGATCAGATTAATATGGCATACTGTGTAAATTCATCTAAAATTGTGAAATGTGCACCATACACTTTTAAAAGTTATTGGAAACAACATGACAATTATCTGGAGTTCGTTAATGCGTTCTTCGTTACCTGATTTTCCTGCAGATATAGTTTTATCACTGGATTCGCCACCAAGAACTGCATCTGAATGAATTTCACCGCTGAGCTCTTCTACAATTTGAGTTTTATTAGTCGTTGATGAATTAGGAATTTTGCAGTTGATTTCCTCCTCCACTACTACACTTTGGAAATATTTTCTTGACTTATTTTTCAAATTTGATGTAAAAGACTGACTCATTGTCTGTAAAAAAAATAATGCTTGATTAACTAAGGTAATTATTTACAAAAGAAAGTTTTTTACTCAGAAAAGAAGAAATCAAGATTGATAAATAAAAGCAAATTACTTTAAAGATAGAATGACAACTGCGAATAGGCTTAGTTTAGAATACACAATTGGTTTTGTCCTTCTATTAGAATTAATATGAAAGATTTTGCCAAGTGGGAATCCGAAGGAGATGAATTTTTAAGGAATTTCTAACAACCATCTTTAGCACTTATATATGGTAAATGGATATATTTCCACCCAACTTTGATACTGCTTTTTGTTCTCCTTTTTGTTAATGTGAAAGAGTTTGCTATTTTAAATCTTTAGCACTTGTATATGGTAAATGGATATATTTCCACGGTAAACCGGTATGCTAGATTAATGTTATAAATTGGAAACAGAATAAGGTACTACCTTCGATGGCTTATTCATTGAGAGCGCTATTTTTATTTTCTTAATCGTTATTATTTTAAAAATTTTAAATTATATTTATTTTAGAAAAAATAGTATAAGTAGAATAATTGACATAATTAAGTATTACGTGGTTTTTAAGAAATTTTTATTTTTATTTAATTAATTTACGTCATCTGTAGTACCTAAGTAAAAGTAAATAAAGTTTTAAGAATTTACAAATTAATTTAATTATGTGTTTTTAAGGCAGTGTTAATTAATTGATTTACTTAAATGAATGTTTTTTTTTTATAAAAAAAAAAACAATAAACTGTATGATCATAACAAAAATTAAAATAATCCTTGGTATGATGTATATAACAAATAT
>SEYY01018363.1:67500-74387 GCA_009176605.1 Armadillidium nasatum
TTCTTAACCTTTCTTTTTAATTTTTTATAGGTACCACAACAGTATGTGCTCGAAGCTATCACAATACAAAGATCGAGTAGCATGTCTTCACACACATTTTTTTGCATAGATTAGCTACTTAAGGTTTATTCGATATTGTGCCTACTTTCCAGCAACATTTATTTGCTTTGTTGAATTCTTTACTATTAACTTTTTTTTTACTTCAGTTCTAAATCTCTACTTTGAAGCATATGATGCAAACACATGAGAAATTTGTGTTGAGCTCGAACTTGGATGTGTTTCCCGCTTTTGAGCCTCCACTTCGTATAGCCCCTTCAAAAATTAGGAGTGGTAACATTAAAATAACAAAAAAACAGATTTTTATATCAAGTCATAGGAATCTGTTTTGAGGGGACTTAGTAAATCAGAAAATAAAATTTTGGAAATTTTATAATATATAAAATTATAAAATTGTACAATAAAGTATTTTATGTAAAGGAAAAAATTAAATCTCTCTCTCTCTCTCTCTCTCTCTCTCTCTCTCTCTCTCTCTCTCTCTCTCTCTCTCTCTCTCTCTCTCTCTCTCTCTCTCTCTCTCTCTCTCTCTCTCTCTCTCTCTCTCTCTCTCTCTCTCTCTCTCTCTCTCTCTCTCTCTCTCTCTCTCTCTCTCTCTCTCTCTCTCTCTCTCTCTCTCTCTCTCTCTCTCTCTCTCTCTCTCAGTTTTAATATCAAGTCATTAGAATGTTTTCTAAAGAGAACTTAGTAAATCAGAAAATAAAATTTGGGAATTTTTTTTAATATAAAATTATACCATAAAGTAATTTATGTAAAAAAAAATATATATATAATTCTCTCTCTCTCTATCTCTCTCTCTCTCTCTCTCTCTCTCTCTCTCTCTCTCTCTCTATCTATATATATATATATATATATATATATATATATATATATATATATATATATATATATATATATATATATATATATATATATATATATATATATATATATATATATATATATATATATATATATATATATATATATATATATATATATATATATATATATATATATATATATATATATATATATATATATATATATATATATATATATATATATATATATATATATATATATATATATATATATATATATATATATATATATATATATATATATATATATATATATATATATATATATATATATATATATATATATATATATATATATATATATATATATATACGTCATAAGATTGCATCCAATCGTATCATTTCTTACATTCGTTAGGCGGAGCTAATACCATAAAAATATGACGTCATACTCAGTGCGCAATCTCTCTCTCTAACTTTTAACGGTCGGATGTAACGAATTTTGGTTTCCAATTCTTCCATTAGATCTAGCATACTAGTAAATATCCTTATACTATGCTCAAGGCTACCGTTTGCAATATATATAAAAGCAAATTCAAGCACCGAAACACGTTCGCAAACGTTCTAGAATGTTTCCTTTAATAGAGGAAAGTTTTCAAATATGTTCCCGTTGAGAAAATTAATTAGATTTTAAAGAGATTTGAAATTATTATATAATTTTTGATAAATTAAAACAAATTGAAAGATATAAAAAAAATAAAACATAAATTATATATAACTTAAGAAATAATTCACTTAAAATAAAGGAAAGTGAAAATTGGTAACTAGTCACATGACAATCAGACGCCATATTGCAAAGTAATTCTGTAGTTAATATTTAGTTAATTTTATATCTAAATAAATAATAAGATTACTAAATGGGTTTAATACTATGCATTATCTAGAAGATACATTAAGTAAATTTTACAAGTTTCAACTCAATAAGAGAAGTAGTTTTTAAAATATAAGGGTTTTTATATGGAAAAAAAGGCCTACCTTTTTAATTATAATAATTAAAATAATTGACTAATTCATTGGATTTGAAATATATCAATGTTTCAAGAACAAAATGACATAATAAAGTAAATGAAAAACTCATTTTTAATACTGAAAAATTTAAATTTTGTTAGTAATATGCAAATTAGAAATTCTCAGTGGATATATATATATTTCTGAATTAGGGGTCATTATATAACAAAAGAAAGGTAATAATGTGTAGATTAAGAATTTGTTATTAAAAATTGTACCAAATGATGTTATAAAAAATTATAAACAAAAGAAAGGAAAATTATGATAAAAATTGTCAACATTTTAGTAAGATAAGTGATAGAAAAAATAGGCTCCAGAATAAATTTTAATGATTAAAACTATGCTACTAAACATAGATGCATATATAATTTTGATTTTGATCAAGCCCCCCAATCACAAAAAAAGGGGAAACTTCTGTCATTCATTTGCATTTTAATGAGTTAAAACCAAACCTGGTTGTGAGTTGACAAAATTCGCAACATTAACTCCAGCGAGGAGAAAAGAAAAAAAAAGAAGAGTACAAACTGATGTTTGTGAAGTATATAAATGAGAAATGTGAAAATTTAAAGTTATCCCCATCTCACAATGATCATGAATGATTTGAAGGTTAAGGATTTCAAGGATACACTTGCAACTTCATTCCCCAAAGGCCCTGACCTCCAGTCAAGCAATGTCGTAAAGGAAAAGGAGGGAAGAGGCCTGCACAATTCCTTGCCCTATAATTGACCCACCTCACTGGGAGGTCGCAGAGATGTTCAGACTGTGATGACTCAAGGAAGGCAACCCTTTCCAACCAAGCGGGAAGATTCCCTTTCTCCAAACTGTGGGGCAGAGCCCCATTTTTTTTCAGTGGGGTAGAACCCCTTTCGCATAGTTTGTTCAGTCATCGGTAGTGAGAGAATATAGTGAAAAAACCTACCTGCCGAATCCCCTGACATCACAACTATGGGTTTTACACCACGGGATGCCAGAAAAATCCGGGTGTGCTATTTCCATACAGAGTGTTGCATGAAAAATAACACTAGGGTTAAAACCTTGTGAAGATAGGGATGACTGAACTCGAAGGAACTTTTTCCTTTTTTCAAAAAAATAATAAATATAATAAAAAATATTTGTCCACATTACTTAGGCAGGGAGACCTTCCAAGAGTACAACAAGAACATTAACCGACCCCCCAGAGAGGCACTGCAAACAGGGAGGACGTCAGAAGGGTACAAACCTCTAGGAAGAGAGAGAAGCGACATGCTGAGAACGAAGCCAGAAACCTTCGGAAGAACAAAATATGCAAGGGAAAAAAAAAGGAAATGAGTAAACTCATTTCAAAGGAGAGGATAAGGATATCATTCATGCCATTGAAGACAGACGATAAAGGAAAAGGTTTTTAAAGAGTTGTATAAAATGTACAATAGTAAAAGACATTACTGCGTATGTGTAATGTATTGTCTAAATGTAGTAAATGTAAAGGTATGAGGACAACAAGTAGAGATTATTCTTGGTCAACAATAGCTCTAATTCGTTGTTTAGCCAAGGCACTAGCTTGACGTTCTAATCTCCTCGGAGGAGTTAAATTAGCGAGAGCTTCTTCCGAAGGTGAAGAATCAAATATATTAGAGGGAATCTCTAGAGGATACAAATGTATGACTGCACGAGTTATTTCACCGTTTTTTGTGGTTAGGGAAACCGATCTCACATGACCGTCAGGAGAAGTATAAAGGGTTTTAATGACACCTAAACGCCATTTTAGACGAGGACCGTCGTCCTCAATTAAAACAACATCTCCGACAGAAATGTTGTTTCTACCAGAGACATTCCAAGTTTGTTTGAGATTAATAAGATAGTCTTTCTCCCAAGAAGAATGAAATTTGGAAAGTAGGGAGAGAAGATATCTGTAACGTTTATTAATTTTGATAGGATCCAAATATGTTGTATCTGAATCTGAAAGTTCTTGAGGAACTGGTAAAGAGTTAAGTTTATATCCCATTAGCAAATGAGAAGGAGTAAGAGGGTCTTCACATTGAAGTTCATCCCCTACATAGGTAAGAGGTCGACAATTGAGTACAGACTCAACTTCAGTTAAGATACATTCAAATTTTCGTAACTTTTTTTTATTTTCTTTTCTGCAATTATTTTAAAAGAATGAAAATAAAATGAAAATACTTAAATTTCCTTTATTTAAATCATTCAAGTATTCGTATTTTTATTAAATAATAAGGATTTGTTCAATATTTTCGTCATACAAAATTATAATAGATTAAAATTTAATTGAAAAGAAGTAAATTTTCTTTCCCCAAAATTCATTTAAAACTTTGTATTTTTAATTAAAATAATACAGATTTATTCTAATTTTTGCTCTTCTGATATTACTTTCAAAACTTAAAAATTAAATCAAAATAATTTTATTTGTTTTCTCAAAAATCATTTTAGCCATTTTTTTTTTTTTTTGAAAATAATAGGAATTTAATGCAATTTTTTCTTTCTTAAATTTCAAAAAGCATAAAAATTACATGTAAAGGTATAAATTTGCTTTCTCAAAATTCTATAAAATCCTCGTTATTTTTAGTACAATAATATTTATTTATTACAATTTTTTCTTACCAAAAATATTTTTATAAGCATAAAAATTAAAAGAAAATAGGTATATTTCCTTTATCAAAATCATTTATGTTCTCATATTTTTAATTGAAATAATGAGGATTTTTTCGATATTTTATCTTACAAAATTTTTTTAAAAACTTAAAAATTGGGAGAAGAAGTAAATTTGCTTTCTCAAAATTCATTTAATCAAAGTATTTTTAATGAGAGTAAAACATTTTTATTCTAATTTTTGTCTTTCTGAAATATTTTTTAAAGCTAAAAAAGTAGGTGAAAATAGTTATATTTGCTTTCTCAAAATCATTTTAGATTTGTATTTTTATTATTATAATGTGAAATTTATCAATTTGCTTCATCAAAATTCATTCAAATCTTCGTAACTTTTGGTATATTTATTACATTTTTTTTCTTTCTGAAAATAATAGGAATTTAATGCAATTTTTTCTTTCTTAAATTTCTAAAAGCATAAAAATTACATGAAAGGAGGTAAATTTGCTTTCTCAAAATTCATTAAAATCTTCGTTATTTTTAGTACAATAATATTATTTTTTATAATTTTTTCTTACCAAAAATATTTTTAAAAGCATAAAATTTAAAAGAAAATAGGTATATTTCCTTTATCAAAATCATTTATGTAGTCATATTTTTAATTGAAATAATGAGGATTTTTTCGATATTTTATCTTACTAAATTTTTTTAAAAGCTTAAAAATTGGGAGAAGAAGTAAATTTGCTTTCTCAAAATTCATTTAATCTTAGTATTTTTAATGAGAGTAAAACAGATTTATTCTATTTTTTGTTTTCTGAAATATTATTTAAAGCTAAAAAAGTAGGTGAAAATAGTTATATTTGCTTTCTCAAAATCATTTAAATTTGTATTTTTATTAATTATTTTTTTTTTTTTTTTTTTTTTTTTTTTTTTTTTTTTTTTTTTTCAAATCTTCGTAACTTTTGGTATATTTATTACATTTTTTTCCTTTCTGAAAATAATAGGAATTTAATGCAATTTTTTCTTTCTTAAATTTCTAAAAGCATAAAAATTACATGAAAGGAGGTAAATTTGCTTTCTCAAAATTCATTAAAATCTTCGTTATTTTTAGTACAATAATATTTATTTATTACAATTTTTTTACCAAAAATATTTTTAAAAGCATAAAAATTAAAAGAAAAAAGATATATTTCCTTTATCAAGAATCATTTATGTACTCATATTTTTAATTGAAATACTGAGGACTTTTTCGATATTTTATCTTACTAAATTTTTTTAAAAGCTTAAAAATTGTGAGAAGAAGCAAATTTGCTTTCTCAAAATTCATTTAATCATAGGATTTTTCATGAGAGTAAAACAGATTTATTCTAATTTTTGTCTTTCTGAAATATTTTTTAAAGCTAAAAAAGTAGGTGAAAATAGGTATATTTGCTTTCTCAAAATCATTTAAATTTGTATTTTTATTAATATAATGTGAAATTTATCAATTTGCTTCATCAAAATTCTTTCAAATCTTCGTAACTTTTGGTATATTTATTACATTTTTTTTCTTTCTGAAAATAATAGGAATTTAATGCAATTTTTTCTTTCTTAAATTTCTAAAAGCATAAAAATTACATGAAAGGAGGTAAATTTGCTTTCTCAAAATTCTATAAAATCTTCGTTATTTTTTGTACAATAAATATTTATTTATTACAATTTTTCCTTACCAAAAATATAAAATTAAAAGAAAATAGGTATATTTCCTTTATCAAAATCATTTATGTTGTCATATTTGTAATTGAAATAATGAGGATTTTTTCGATATTTTATCCTACAAAATTTTTTTAAAAGCTTAAAAATTGGGAGAAGAAGTAAATTTGCTTTCTCAAAATTCATTTAATCTTAGTATTTTTAATGAGAGTAAAACAGATTTATTCTATTTTTTGTTTTCTGAAATATTATTTAAAGCTAAAAAAGTAAGTGAAAATAGTTATATTTGCTTTCTCAAAATCGTTTTAGATTTGTATTTTTATTAATATAATGTGAAATTTATCAATTTGCTTCATCAAAATTCATTCAAATCTTCGTAACTTTTGGTATATTTATTACATTTTTTTCTTTCTGCAATTATTTTAAAAGAATGAAAATAAAATGAAAATACTTAAATTTCCTTTATTTAAATCATTCAAGTATTCGTATTTTTTATTAAATAATAAGGATTTGTTCAATATTTTCGTAATACAAAATTATAATAGATTAAAATTTAATTGAAAAGAGGTAAATTTTCTTTCCCCAAAATTCATTTAAATCTTTGTATTTTTAATTAAAATAATACAGATTTATTCTAATTTTGCTCTTCTGATATTACTTTCAAAACTTAAAAATTAAATCAAAATAATT